>WOFM01001271.1:0-13297 GCA_011428145.1 Ericerus pela
ATGTAGGAATGACAACGGCAGTAACAGGTGCCATAGGCTGTACATTTAACACACGCCATTCCATCGACTTGTTCGGAGGGGATGAAAAAACAATGTTCGGCGCAACACCAATTCCGATCCAACAACTTTTTAGGTGGTTGCTTATTCAAAAAATCAAAGTCAACAGTATGGTAGGCATTGTCGGCAACACTTAATACACGAACACATGTTACCCCCACAGCAAACGAATCAACGGCCGCGTCGTTGGGCAACATTTTTGCTAAACGGGGTGGGAAAAATGTATTGAATTCGCCGCCACTGCCACCGTTACCGTTGCCACCATCATCATCATCATCGTTATATTTTAATGTTGCTAGCAGGGATCGGCCGTAAGAGGTGTCGGTAGCACGAATTTTTCTAACTTTGTACCACCGATTTATTTTCAAATCGCAGAATTTCCGCAACTCCAACGATATGGGATCGGTTATGGCGTGGAAATTTCGCACATAATTTTTATCCCCGTCGTCGTCACGACTAATAAATTCCAAATTAATAAAACCCGCAGCCGATGACAACGACGAGGCGGCCACTGCCACCGCCACAGTTGCCGTTGATGGTGATGATTTCAAACCACGTACATAAACGCCGCCAACCTCACGGTTGAAAACACTAACGGACTCGTCTTCCGGTAATTGGTCGACTATATGGCATGGCAGGAAAATAGAAAATCCACAACTGTCGCCATCAACGTTGTCGCCGCCACCACCGTACAAATGTGCGACCATCGATCAACCAAAACGCGTATCGAGAGCACGCACATTCAAAAGTTTGTACAGGTAGTTCGGTTTTAAGTTGGTCAACTTCCTGCACGCATCGTATCCACTGGCACCGGTGCCACCAATGACACCGCCAACACCACCACCAACCAAACGGTTGACAGAATTCAAAAATTTCGAATCCATTTTTCTCGATCACAACAAAACCCACAGTAAATCATAATAATCAACAAGTAAATAGCAATAAGTTTTTTCCAGTTAATAACGGTTGGAGCGTTACAACTCAGAGGTGTTTACAAGAGCACGTGTAAGTCGCCACTGTCGATCCGGAGCAAGTGCACCTATATATATACTATTTTACTCACTACCAAAAATTAACAACACACCGAAATAATTAAAATAACTTTTATCAACTTTTTTTCACGAAAAATTTTCTAAGTCCAAAAAATATTTTTTCACTCCGGAAAAAATATTTTTTCTCGCTCACTACAAACACGCATCACAAAAATATTTTCACGCCCGAAAAAAAAATTTCACCCACGAAAAAAATTCAACCAACTAATGCCCGATGACGAGAAAATTCTCCGATGATTGGAGGGAAATTTACCACCGCTATGGCCCTTTGGGTCAACAGTAAAAGGATAACATTTCTTCGGACTAACACACTCATGGAGAGGGGAAAATGGATGGACTTTTACCATTGACAGGTGGCTCCAGTCAACGGTAAAGAAATTGTCCTCAAGGTGCCCACTTACTACTGGTAGTTATATTCTATCGGACATAAATAGCGTTTTCAGGGAGTGAAATTACTCTGTTTTGCACGTTACTATATCTATATATACAAATATATAGATAATTAGATAATTTTGTTCCTGCAAACACTCTATGGTTGAGGAACGGAACAACTACAATCAGCCCTCCATTACTTATTTACTCAAAGCTACATACATATGAAGCTATCTATATGTATGAATTTGAACTTTAGGAAGGCGTAAATAAGGGGAGAGTCGTCGGGGTCTGGAGCTCCCCCTCAGAAAAACAAAAAAGTTCGACATTTAAAAATTGGTGAATTTTTTTCGATTTTGGTGATTTTGTATTGGGAGAAGAGCGGGTCATAAGAGACTACTAAGAATATGTGAACACCCTCCTGTACGACGAAACTATCTTCGTCTTTGGAATTTTTGATACTTACCCGAAGTTTATTTAGGACATGAAATGAAAAATGCGTTATATCCTAACCTCATCCATAAGATCAATTTTAATATGCATATTTTCACAATAAAAAACCTACTCAAAAAGTAAAATACCTCTCCTTCATACATATGCACATGAATGAATGATTATTCAGTTTCTTGTACTTATTGTGGAATAATATGTACGAATTTTTAGTCAGAGATGTGCCAAAGTTATTTTCTATAGATACGAATAAAAAATATATTCTTGGCATAAGAAAATTAGTCGTTGACGTTACCATAGAGACGCTAGTCACGCAAATAGCATTACAGTGTTAAACGTTGGAGGAAACGTACCACAGGTTTTGATATTCATTTTCAGAAAGTGTTGGAGGAAAATAAGATAGTAAGATGATGTAGCGATACGTTTTCTAAATTAATTATCGTCGCATTAAAAATACAAAAATTGAAATTAATCGTGAAATGTAGCCAAAAATGAATTTATTCGGCGTAAGATTTCTTCTAACTATAATTTTCGAATATGGTAAGTAGACTTAAGTAAATAATTATATACTTACCTCTTTCTGTCTTTCGTATGTTATCGTTATTTAGGGAAAATATTCGTAATGAGTATCATTCACATCAGTTAATGAACTCGTAGGAAAAAAAAAAACGATACCATTGAAATAATTTTAAGTAAAAAATTTTGAAATTTTTATTCAAATGCAGTAATATTAGATATTTACATTAGGTACCTATCGTTAAAGTGAAATATTAACCATTTGTATATTTTATAAGTTACTTACATGCTTATAACTATCTCAAAGGCTATACTCACAAAGAAGGTAAAAATAAAATAATTATGTAACAAAAAAAAAACAAAAAACACGAATCGACTGCGTTAATATTTTGTGCCTTAGACATTATTTTTGATAAAACGACATTTAGTCGCCAAATCATTGATTTTCCTTGTAACATAGGCGCCACACTTTGTTTTCTTTGTTTTCCTTTTTTTCCAGGAGACATGCTGGTAGGTGTAGACTAATCAATTTACAAAATAGTTGAGGCATTCGATATGGAAATTAAATTAATTTCAAATTTATTGGTTCCTTAGTGCTCACGAGTTCATGAAGAACCTAAGTAAACAATGGGATATACGTCGGCTATATAATCAAGAAAATCAAGGGCGGATGTGAAATAAAAAATTTCTCATGTACTAATAATGAAAAGGAAAACTTTCAGCATTAAAAAAAAAAACTATTTCAAGTAAATTTCAAAATCCAGAGAGCCAGTAACGAATAGAAAAAATATTTTGTGTGTAAGAAATAGGCTATAGGTATACCTACAGAGTGTTAAATATAATAGAGGACGAATGTAAAACAAAAAACGGCATCACTTTTACTATCAAAATATCGGCCATTGCTAAGGTACTGACATTTTTCACTCTCATTTTTATCTACGAAATTCGTGTTGATTGTGATTTCTAAATTGATAATATATTTAATCATTTATTTTAATTAAATCATTCGAAAAAAAAAAAAATAGCTGATTATTGCTCATGGGCCCGAATGAGGGGCGAGGAAATTTGAATTTAGCACCAAAAGAATGGGAACAAATAGTTTTGGAAGCTGTGACATTTTTTGCTGCAGCATTTAGATGTGCATGCCGCATGCGTCCTCCGATATATTAATTAATACTCGTGGGTATTATAGTGATATGAGACCGCTATTGAAAGGCACTTATGTAATAATGTATTTAACTTCCGAGGACTATAAAAGTATTTGTCATATCACACCTTCACCCTCCTGTGCTCGACAAGATTGCTAATCGCCTCAGCTCAGTCGCTTGTCTATCTATATTGTTTCAGTGAGACTAGTGTCCTGCGCACCTACCACGCAGGAAGGAGCTTTTAAGCATAGCCCACGATACTGGGGACAGTGTCCATACCCAGTTTTTCAAGACTAGGTTTACTTGGTGATCTGTAAAACTATAATTAGTGACATACAAACACATAAGTACTGTTATGTTTTTTATTAATATCAACATAAGTACTTTATTACAAAATCTTAATAAGATAGAAATCAATAGGGTACCGGACATGACTCTCAAAATTACTTGAAATTAATGGGAGAGATAGTCTACGGCCTGTGAATGAAGGTTCTGAAATGTTTTTTGAAAAATATTAAATAGAAAGGAAGATATAAGATGTCAAAGTTGTGCTGCACCAAAAACGGTACCTCGATGCGCACCCTGTAGTTGTGATGTCATAGAATTGACGTTTTTGTATTTTTCATTATCTGAGGTTGCTGGTTTCAATACATCTCATTAATACTTCTGTAACGAATATGTTCGTCATATTTTAATATAGATGTACATATTTCATTCACAGAAAAATACGTTTTTCTTACTAAGCAAATTCTTTCCCTAACATGTACTGTCAACTGGCGAAAGTACCGTTACTTCCTGCCAACAACCACTACACGTTTTCTAACGGAATATTCGAGTACCTGAACATTCTGGTACCCGAATATTCTAGAAATAATTAAATACCTAAATCAGCAAATCCCTACTCTACACTCAACACTATAGAAAACCATATACCTTGACAGGTATATAAACTCTGGTTTTCATTAAAATAATTGTATTGTATTGTATGGTATTGTATAGAAATGTAATTGTAAACTTGACACTTCGTAATAGTGTAATATATTTTATTGTAAATAAACTGGTCAGTCGTATACTGTACCCTACAATATTCTTCTAGTCTTAGACTATGAATGAATAATTGTAAATTTAGTATTGTGTTTTAAAAGTAAAGTGATAAAAAGTATTGTGTTAAAGTCTTTCATTTAGTTAAGGTCCACAATAGTTGTGGATAATAAAATTCAATTAGTTAAAATAATTCTCGAATACTATAATATTCCTGTGAATATTATCATATTTCGAAGGAAGTGTAATTGCCCCAAATGAGGTTAGTTTCTAGTACTAAACCACCTCTTTTGGCCGTTACATTGTTGGCGCCCAACTGGTTTGCTTTTGCGATATCGAATCCTCGCTCAAGTACTAAAAAAAAAAAAAAAAGAAATTTTAAAATATTCTAAAAAAATTTTTTTTTTTTAGGAAAAAAATTTTTTTTTCTTCCGAAATTTCTTTTTTTAAATAAAATAAAAATTGTTCCTGTCCATTCAACAACGCGGATCCAAGGCTGCTGCTTCAAAGGTATTTTCTTCTTTTTCTGTGTCCGAAGTACTTCAATTGGTTACCTTGAAAACTCTAGTAAAGTACTTCGAGAAAAGCGTAAGGCGCACTCTAAGGAATAGGAAGTAGAGGTATACCACGAGTGGAAAAAGACCAGAAAAGAGAAAATAAACACGTCGTGGGACTACAATACCCGGAGAAAAAATTATATTTACAAAAAAATAATTCAAAACAATCGTAAATATATTCGCCGCCCATCGACATCCTGTTGCAGTCACCACATCCGAATCTTCAAGTTGCTGTAAAACACAAATAAAAGTAATGAATTAATATTAATTATAATTCGCGTTTCCCCTTATTTTTTAAGAGTGTTTTTTATAATTAAATTTTTGAAAAAATATTTTTTATGAACAAAAATTGGGAAAACTTAACGGAGCCCAATTCCCCTAAAATTAAATTTGATTGGCTCTTAAAAGCGACTAATCAAGAAATTTTAAATTTATGTAAAAATTTGAACATAAAGGTTAACATTGTCACATTCTCTCGACAAAAAATTCTAGAGGATATTGTATTAACCATAAAAAATAATATTGAAATAAAAAAGCTCCTAACTCCCGAAAATATTAAAATAATTTTGGAAACTCCCCACGGATCTTCACGAAAAAAGATCCCTGAAATTGAAAAACCTATCGAAAGAAAATATTTCGACCCTCCAATTTCATCAACTCCTGTTTTAGAAAGTAGTGAAAATCCTATTCCTCTTCCTAAAACAAAATCTATAACAAATTTAGATATTTCAAATATTTCAGAAAATTCTGAAGAAAATTTTCGTAGTCCAGATACTGAACTTCTACGAGAATCTTATTTCCCGTTAGAAATTCAACCTACTGTTGTAGCAGAAACTGCTCAACAAAATAAAAATTTAAATTTCCCTATAAATACAAATTTAGAAAATAATATGTCTAATGCAGTTGCAATTAATGTAAGACCTACTCTTTATGGTCATACACTAGGCGAAGATATAGTCTCATTTTTAAAAGGTTTTGAAAACGAAGCTGATTCCTTCAACTGGGATGCAACACTAAAATTCAAAAAAATAAAAACAGCTTTCACTGGAATAGCTAAACAAATTTTTGAAGACAAAATCCAAGATAATCCGGAATTTAATACTTGGAATAATATTAAACCAAAAATTGTTGAAAGTTTCACGAGGACTAAACCCCAATTACGTGAATTATTATACGAACGTAAATACAAAGGTGAATCTGATTTTACCGCATATATGATGTTCGTATCAAAAATTTTGAAACAAATCGAATCTGGAATTACGGAAGAACGGATAATTGAAAAATTAATTTCAAATTTGCCCGAAAAAGAAAGGGAATTTTTAATAAGGGAAAAGCCCAATACTTTACAAGAATTGGACAAGCTTTTTCAAATTATCTTGATTTTAAAGATAAACTATTTGGCCACTCAGATCCCCTACTGAGAGCAAAAATAGAACAATTAGAAAAAACTATAGAGGAATTGAAAATAGGAAAAACTACCGAGAAGAAATCTGAAAAGACTTCAAACGTAGATTCTTCTGATTCTGATTGGAAATCCGAGTTTGAGAAGTTGAGCGCTGCAATAGCGAACATTTCCAAACCTCCGGACAACAAGAAGAATAAAAATCCTCAAAATAAAAATCCAAATCAAAACCCAAATCAAAATGCGAATCAAAATTCAAACCAAAACCCTAATCAAAATCAAAATACGAAACAAAACAGGAACAATAATAATAATAACAACAATAACAATAATTGTAATAATAATCCAAATCAAAATAATTGGAATCAAAATCAGAATAGGAACTGGAATAATAACCAGAACTATTCTCAAAGTCCTAATCCTAATTACAAAGGAAATAATTATGACCCAAATTACCGAAGAAATAATTTTCGGAATAATAACGGTTATAATAATCGTAACTTTAATCAAAATTGGGTACCAAACTGGAATAATAATAATGTTCCAAAATGGAATAATAATTTTCCTAATTTCCCAAATTATCAAAATTTTATTCCAAACG
This sequence comes from Ericerus pela, assembly GCA_011428145.1. Taxonomy (NCBI): domain Eukaryota; kingdom Metazoa; phylum Arthropoda; class Insecta; order Hemiptera; family Coccidae; genus Ericerus; species Ericerus pela. The sequence continues at coordinate 7,197 of WOFM01001271.1, forward strand.
TACCCCAATATGCCCAAAACTACGTGGCTGCTAACACTCAAGCGGTGGCATCTCCTGCTCCGCTTATGTTAGTCCAGCCTCCCATTTCCCAAAACCAAATATCCAATTCCCTTCCCTGCCAAAACGCTTGCTCAAAAAACTAAGTGTCCCCCTTACAGATGATTTATCAACTGTAAGGGATGTCTCGAACAAAGAGTTGAAATTGGTTAACAATGTTAGTAAGGTGAATTTTGAAACAAAGGAACGTGCTGATCACACTGCCCTATGCAAATTTCATCTTCCTTTTGCTATTAATGGCAAACATATACTTAGCCTAGTCGACCCAGGTTCGGAACAGACACTGATTGCTGAAGATGTTTTGAATAAAGTCAATTTTAAGGAACTGATAACTCCAACTGATGTAAGATTTTGTGGTGCGGACTCTAAGCTTTTAGACGTAATAGGGTTAACCAATGTGATTTTTTCCATTGATCATTGTGTTTATCCTCATCCCACCTACGTTGTCCGAAATCTGGTCGAACCAGTCATTTTAGGGTACGATTTTTTGTCAACCCATAAAGCAAAAATGGACTTCTATAAAAAAAAATTCACATTACCGTGTGGTTTCGAAGAGCGAACATTTGACATACCCAAATGTCACAATTATCCCCTTGAAAAAAAATACCCTCCCAATTATATTAAGCCATTTAAATTTTATTCTCCCCAAACATATAAAATTAAGGAAAATTCAACGCTCATTTTAGCGACTCTTCCTCAACATTTTGAATTTCATAAAGAAATGTCCATGAAAAATAAAAATAAATTTTATTTAAATGTAAATGATAACACTGTGATGGCTGTCAATAATAACGACAGACCATACGTAATTTACGAAGGTGAATACCTCGGTAAATTCGTGTTAAAAAATGCAATTGATTTTAATATTTGCAAAATAGAAATAATAAATGAAGATACGATATTAACGGACAGTCGTGGTAATACTATTCCACTAGGTCCAAAAGTAGATTTAAAAAAGAAAATTAAAACGTATCAAATAATTAATGAAAATAATCAAATATTTAGAGGAAAAACAGATGAAGTTTCTATCTGTAAAGTTCCTCCACAGAAAGTCAATGTTGACGATGAAACATCATTAAGATGTAAAAAATTCAAGTTCTCTCCCGCAGAACACGAAGCACTGCACAAACTGGTCGACGACCTAGTAAAAGCAGGTGTATTAAAAAAATAAAAATCAAGGTTTGAATCCCCAATATTTGTAAAAAAGAAACCTGACGGTGTTTATAGAGTTCTTGTAGACTACCGCAGAATGAACCAAAGAATAATAATGGATAACAATCGCGTTCCTACGATTGATATCATATGGCCCTATTTAAGAAATAAAAAGTGGTTCACTACTATTGATTTAAACAGTGGATACTTACAGATTCCTCTGACCGAAGAATCTAAACAGTACACTGGTATCAATGTGGATGGAATCAGATATGTATTCAATTCCACTCCAATTGGACTAAGTATCTCCCCGTCAATTTTCCAAACTATCATGGATGACATCTTCCATGATATGTTGTGGAAAAAAATGGTTTGTTACCTCGATGATATTTGTATTTTCGGCGAGACATTCGAAGAATGTTGGGAAAATACAAGGGAAGTACTTAGAAGATTAAGTAGTCAATCTAAAAATTAAAACAAAAAAATGTCAATTCTTTTTTAATGAAATTGAAATTTTAGCACATACTGTCCGATATAATGAAATTTCCCCATTAAATAAAAATATAGAAGCAATAAAAAATTTAAAGCCACCTAATACTTTAAAACAATTACGATCGTTTCTCGGATCGATAAATTATCATAGGAAATTAATTCCTAATTTGGCTAAAATTACAGCTCCCCTTAGTGATCTTCTAAGAGGAACTGATAGCAAATCAAATGCTCGAATTAAATTGACCCCAGAGCATATAGAAATATTTGAAAAACTAAAAGAATTTATGATTTCAAAACCAGTTTTAGCGATCTATGATCCTAAACTAGAAACTTGTGTGGAAGTTGATGCTTCAAAAATTGCATTAGGTGCAGTACTGCTGCAAACTAATCCAATTACAAAGCACAAACATCCAGTTGGATACTTTTCTCAAAGAGTCCAACCTGCACATACAAAATTATGTTCGTTTGACCTTGAAATGATGGCCATAACAAATGCCTTGGCTCACTTCCGTGGATACTTACTTGCTCTACGCTTCGTAGTATACACTGATCATAAACCATTGATTTATCATCAAAGGTTTAATACCCCAAGCCCGAGATTAATCAGATTAATCTCAAAATTAAATGAATACAGTTTTCAAATAAAACATATTGCCGGAAAAAATAACTGTATGGCTGATATGTTGTCCCGTCCCCATGACGAACCTGACGAAATTACTTTCGAATATGGTGAATTTTTGGTGGATAAAAAATATAAACTCCCTGAAGGAGAAAAAAATGTGAACACTATTTGTAGAATTCACAATGAAAAAATGGTCCCATTAAATTCGGTTTTTTATCAAAACCAGAACTTAAGAGTTTACCCAAATAATTCCCTCAATACCCAAAATTACCCTTACCCTCCTTCACCCTCATCAACATTCCCATACTACCCTGTGGTTCAATCCACAAGTCCCATTCAGAATTTACACTCTGAAAATCCCACAAATGTCCCCACTACATTAAACGTAGTTACTCGATCTGCATCAAATAGAGATTCTAACCAAACAAATCTCAATGAACAGATTCTCCTTTCCCCTACCAACCAAACTTCCCAACCCATGATTCCCAATCCCCAAAAGATCTCGAATCCAAACTCCCCATTACCTGATCGTAATGATCAAACAGAAGTTTCAATTCAAGACCCTGTCCCCAAAACAGAAATTGAACTTCCAAAAAATTTAAAAACAATGCAGGAAATTGATCCTCATTGGAAAAATGTTATATCACTATTAAATTATAATGAAGTAAAAAAAGATAAAAATAAATTTCGTAAATTAAATAGGTCTATTAAACTATATTTTCTTGACGAAAATAACGTATTAAAAAAATTACCTAACCCAACCTCATCCTATGATGAAGCGGTTACTGTAATCCCCGAAAATTTAATTCCAACAATTCTAAAAAAATTGCATGACGATCCTTTGCATGGAAATCATTTTGGAATTAAAAAGACCAAAAATAAGGTGAAAAATTATTTTTTCTCTAAAAATTTGACACAAAAAGTAACAGAGTATGTTCTCTCCTGTCATGAATGTCAAATGATGCAAAACTCACCGCAAGAGATTGGTCATCTCAAGCATATTGCAATTGAAAATCCAAAACCTTTTTCTCATTTGGAAATAGATTTTATTGGAAAATTCAATACGGACTACGAACACTCGTATGTGCTCGTAGGTGTTGATAAAAGTACCAACTTTTGTGCAATACGTCCGACAAAAAATCCAAATGCTCATTGTGTAATCGAGTATTTGAAGTTTATTTGTCATACGTATGGCCCTCCCACAAAAATCTCGTGTGATAACGGAGGTCATTTTGCGAATGAATCTGTTCGAAATTTTTGTAAAGAAAATAATATTATGTTGGTCTATTCATCTTTCTACTCCCCACAATCGCAGGGATTAGTAGAAAAAATTAATGGTGTGATTAAGAAATCACTTTCCAAATACAAACATTCAAATGAATCCGAGTGGATTGACACTATAAACAAAATTATTTTTGCTTATAATACAAGTCCAATCGATCATTTAAACAAAAAATCTCCATTTTATTTACTTCACGGATATAATCCAAAAATAAATTTATCCGAAATTCATGAAGAATCAAATAATACAAAGACTCGTGAAGAAGAGATCGAAACACTTCTTCAAACGAGAGAAAAAACGCCGATCCTAGCGAAAAAAGCATCAGAAAAGAATGCAAAACATTACAACGCTCACCATAAGATCATTGACTTTAAGCCTAATGACCTAGTATTGTTACGACAATCAAAGAACGTTGCAAAAAATAAAATAAAATACTCCGGACCACATAAGATTATTAACAAGGTCACGGACCTAAATTACGTTATTCGCATTAAAAATGATGACAAAACTGCTTACGAAGAAACAGTTCATGTACGACGATTAATCCCGTACAAGTCTCGCGAAAATATTCACGAAGACAGAAATAAAAATCAGAATGATAAAAATCCTGAAACCCCCATTCCAACCCAAATTGTGCCTAAACCGAGGGGTCGCCCTCGTAAAAAAAACATAGAGGATGTGTAGAGTCTACTACCCGTCCTTGCTTTAACCTTAAGTTTTTAGACTAAGTTCACTCCCACTATAAAATATAAGCCTTATTATTTTTGAAAACTAACTGTCCCTAGATAATTTTTGTAAAAACATCATCAATAGGTTGGCAAAAATAATAATAAATATCATAATATAAAAAATCCGTAAGAAGCTCCAAATAAAAAATTTTTACTATTTCTTTGAAAAAAAAAAAAAAAAAAAAAAACTGACTTCTTGCAAATTTTCATTAAATTAAAACCTGCTCTTAAAGTTGAGCGAAATAATAAAATTCAAACTTTTGAAATTATTAAACGATAAAATTATGTGATATAATTAAATAAAAATTTTGTATAAAACTCACCACTTATTCCCAACTGTCTGCATATCCTGCAAGGAACTCGCCCAAGTTGTCACCGCTTGTGCTTGACTCCGAGTCCATCGACATTGGAGAATTCGCCACAGTGACTGCTGTTGGATCCACAGTCGATTCTTTGGAACTCAAGGCCTCTGCGATGGATGGCGTATCCCGGGTAAATGTGTATACTGTCGGATCTGTCATTAGCCACCCACTTCGGATTGAATGGGCAAAACTCCGTTCTAGGGCATCATAGTGTCGAACGAATTGGAGCCCAGCTTCCGAAGGGGTGATGACAAGTCAAGGGTGGTAAAATGCGTTTAAATAGTGGATAAATTCTAACCCTACCTCCCCCTGGAAAAAGTTGCTGACGTAATGCCTGTCAGTATGGACATACTCCAAGTGGACGGTTTCGTTGCTTTGCTGCGATATTCAGAGCAACCCAACTGTGATACCTGAGAGTATGCCGATATTGTGGTGCTTACGTGAGCAAACTTCCCCATCAATCACGAGCCTAAGCCCGACACCCCAAATTCAATCTGTAACCCTTGCGGATATAGGTCACGTAAGTTAAATAAGAATTTTTGGAAAAAGTCCTCGGAGGCTGGACAGCAAGCAAAGCGAATGCTGTGCTGCCATACCCGAAAATCCTCACGAATCTCCTCATCTGGAAGCCGATGAGAGTGGAATTCCCGATTAAATAACTCCTTATTTAAACTTCGCGACCCGTAAGACAATAACGAAAATAATCTATGTAAGGAAAAATAGAACCTTGCTTCACAAGGACACGATTGAAAATGTTTGACACTGTCTAAAATAACTTCACTCAGAAGCCAAATTTCATTAGCTTCTACGACCCCGGTCGACACAAAAACACGCTCATCCATGAATCGAAAGGATGATGCCATTGTAAAAAAAAATTGTTTTTCTCCCGAAACTTCCAAACTTAACAAAAAAAAATTATTATTTAAGTAAAAAACCGGAACGAACAAAACCTTTCGAAAGTAAAATACGAACTGAATTATAAGTCCGAAATTAGAATAACCTAAATGAACTAATTCTACAATTATGCTTAATTTTGCTATAATTTCTTTTTTCCCGAATAATCAAATTTTACTTGATACAGTGAGAAATAAGTGAGACGTTGCTTCTTCTCTTTCTGTTTCAGTAAAAAAATGATTGTTCAAATAATCGCTGTCATGTACCCATATCTAATTTCCAAAAATTCAGCACAACGAACGTCGTCCGACACATATCGGATTACCACAGCGTCCACAGGTGCTTACTTCCAGGAAATCAGCAATATTTACGTATATGCAAAATCAGTTCCAATTCTGTACTCGTTAGAATTAGACTTACACGAGGCAGCAGATGTAATCCTATCTACTAAATTCAAACATGCACTGTGTAATGCTACCAAATGGAAAACTGCAAATACGCAGAAATGGCCT
>WOFM01001273.1:0-45537 GCA_011428145.1 Ericerus pela
TTACGGACGTGGTTAAAATCGTTGAGATGTACAATTTTGCAAATTTGAAGTTGGTTAGTTGATGAATTAAAAAGAATGATTAAAAGTGCGGTACCTGAAGAAATCGAATTCCTATTTCGTTTAATGTTAAGATAGTATCAAAAAAAAAGTTGTCCTTCTTAAATTTGATTTTGAAAATTTGTCTCCAAAATTCTGCATCAAGTCACTCTGTTATTAACTTCCATTGTGAACAATGCTACTATGTAGTGTGTGTATGAAATAATAAAATTTAGCTTCACGCCCTACGTTTCGCCCTCGACCTTTGTTTTTTCTGTATTCGGCGCCCCAATTTTAAATCATTTTACTGCAATATGATGAGTCGACAAATTGTTTCTCCGTTTGTGTATCCATTATATTTAGTCGAAACTTTTATTTCATCTTCATTTCATAAGTGATCTACGATAAAGTTTCACGTCATATACAAGGTGTTTTACGAAACATCTGCCAAAGTGAAGTGTTTGGGCGTGGTAGTGCTTGATAGAACAATTGTAATAAAATGCCTGCGTACAATAAATATTCTACGTTTTGTGCACATATGTAAATCAAGTTACATAACATATCTCTTGTAGAAGTGGTATTAAAATGTCAGGAATTAGTAGCTAACCTTTAGCGGTAGCGAAATGAGTAGAAAATGTTTTGTAAACTAGTGACCTACATTTCATATTGAAGGAGCTATAATAATTTTGAATTTCAAAATTCAATTTTTTTGGAAAGATTCTGAAAACTTTGAAACTAGGTATTATAGTTCTTTCGACTCGGAGTACAGACCACATATTGGCATAGATATAACATTTTTCACTCGTCTCATCGAGAACATACCCGCCACGGAAGTTTGGCAGACATTTTGTGAAACACTCTATCCGGTACAGTAGCCTAACCATGTTATATTTTCATATAAAATGTAAAGAGGATGATAAATTGAAAATTTTCGCATCAAAGGAAGATCAAATATAGGTATTTTTTTACCAAAAAAATTCAAATAAATAGATAAATTAATGAATATATAACAAAAAAGTTTTTATTGTTCATGAAAAGCGTGTAAGCTTGTTTTGTTGTGATGATATTTTGAGGGTCAGTGAAACGTTAGTGTTTAAATTCTAAGATAATATCGCATTATGTACAATAATTCTTTAATTATATTGATTAAAGCAGGAGGACTGGTATTCAGAATTTTCAAAAACGTACGCTGGTACCAGCGTCGTAGTTAACCCAATACTCTGGGAGGGATTTCAACAAACAAACAAAAATATAAACGGAGTATTAACGTAATTTTTCAGTTCAACCGGTGGTCTGCAGAAAAATAATTTTTGTTTTAGAATGCTCTATGGTAAGTTTGAAAACCCAAATTCCCTTCCACAACTACGCCACTGGTTGGTACGCCGTAGAATACCCTGAGAACAAACCGGCGTAATATATCCTCAATTATTATGTAGCTGGGTATTCTTGTTTTCCCTTCATCAGCGAGTGAAAAAGAATCAAAGGAAAGTTATTTTTTGATTTACTTTTATCATGGGGTCCGTTGCTCCACCTAATATAAGTGATGAAAAAAAAAATTGGGATCTATAAGCATCAATAATTTAAAATAATGTTTTTTTTGTTTTTTTTTTAAAGCGAAACTTCCTTGCACTGGGCAGTAACGAAGCACATGAAACGAAAAAACGTTACCGCTGACCCTCTTTGGCATTTCTATCAATTAATGAAAACAATTTTTAAGTATGTTTTCTTTAGAAAATCTACCTACTTATTACGCTTGGTGCGGTATTAGCCACCACGGTAGGTGGTTGGTATTTTTTTCGTTTCATGACATCAGGAAAATTTTGGCACTAATAACTCAAATTCATATATATATCACTATAATATATATATATATATATATATAGGTAGATAGATGATAGATAAAGTCAATTTCTTGTTTCTACGGTACTGGTTGCAATTTTTATCCGATAATCACGAAATTTGGTACAAACATTTGTACTAAGCCAAAAACCAGACCTATTGATTTTGATGCAAATCGGCCCGACAATACTTCCGGTACCACAATTTTTGTTTTTATAATCTGAGTATAAAATTCTGAATTTTGCACCAATAGCCATGAAATTCGGAATAAATATTTATTTTGATTCATTGTAGTGCGCTACCAATTTTGACGCGGATCAGCAGGACGGTATTTCCATTACTGCTATTTTTGGTTTTACATTGGTCATAAAATGCGGAATTTTGGAACCATATATACGAAATTTGAAATAAATATTCGTAGCATACTACCAATTTTGATGCGGTTCAGTTGGACGGTACTTCCGGTAAAGCTTTTTTTTCCTCTTTTGTTTTTTCCAATTTGCATCAACTTTTCTTTTTACAAAAATTAACCACAAATACATTTTATTTTATTTATTTCATAACTTTATTATATTTCTTTGGTTTTATTTTAAATTATATGATTATATGTACCATACTTTATCATCATAATTAATTTTTCATTTTTTCAAGAAATAATGCTTTTAAATTTCACATTGTTTAATATTTTGTCAGCAGCTAACACATTTCATACAATCATAACATACCATTAACGCATATAAACTGACAGATAATTAATGTGACCATCAAAATTCATGCTTCTTTTTCTCAAAAACCTACTTTTTCTAGAGAAGTTTACTGCGCCAGAGTTTTTTAAATTTATACGACTTTTTCTGCATTTCAAAGTTTATGCAAAACAAAAAATTAAAAATTAAGCTGCCAACAAAATATTTAGTATTCAAAATACATATTTCAGCATAATAAGTTATTTTCACTTCCACCGTGTGTCCCAGTATACACTCTTTTTATTTTATTTTATTTTTATTTTTTTTTTTATAGTTATAATTTTACCAATTTTAAAGTTATTCTCCTGAAGTTGATTTAAACGCATTTTGATTTCAAACAACTTCTATGAACAAAGTAAATTTGAATGTGTCATTCAGTAAACTACTATTGAAATTGCAACTTTAACCTAGGCAAGTTCTGCAGGTTGGACAATTATATCGACAAACTTGATAGAACACTTAGTATACGAGATACAACAATATTCCTGTAGTTCATTTGTAATATTTAATGGGGTGTGCGTGTTCAGCTTCTTAGCTGCCAGGTTGTAAGTATCAGGTCAATTGCCACCATGTTCTTGACTTAAAATGGATCGGTTCTCGAGTTTGGTTCTTGTGGTGTTTTTACATTTTCTTAGAAAGCTCATTCCAAACATGTGTTAGCGAACAAATCCCAACCCCCGCCTTTTTTTTAGCACTGAAATAAAACTGCAGCTGCAACATCGAAAATGACGATGTTCCAAAATTAGAGAAACCTCTCTATTATTTCAAAAATATTCCTCAACATCTGCTTTTCCTATTCTGAAATTTGCAGATCATTACATTCTCCTCCAATTATTAATTTCAATACCTATCATTTTAGCACATTTTCACACTCCAGCTTAATGGCTCAAAATATTGATTCATTTGTTAGAATTTCCTCGCTCAAACAAAGACTATCAATTTACAGTAGCCTAGTCTCAAAAAAACTATTTCAAGCGATATTATCTTGCTTAAAATTTCAGAGCATCTTCACATTAATTCTTAGAAATACCTATTGTGGGGACTCACATCGTATAAGATAAAAGGGCTCAAACCCCCTGACAACAGTCGCCGCCGCAAGGCAGGCTGATATTTGTCTCAATGACGTTAAACCAAATGTACAAATTACATTCGATCGTAATTACTTGTACATACATGCAAGTAATGTACAAGTACCAAATTGTGCCCAATCTCAAAAATACACTGATGTCACAATTCCATACATGAACTGGCCCATCATTTCTTATCACTATAAGAAATGACGCACAGGGCCATTCATACAAACATACGTAATCACTACATATGTGCGTTGGTATGTGTGTTGTGGAATACCTTACGTCGTGGAAAGTAAAACCAACAAAGAAGGTGTTCAACAGAACAATTTGCGTGTTTATGCCAATATACCAGAAAGGTATGAGGGAGCCAAGACCTCGGCAAACACTGGCGATTTGGTCTATGATTTTCTGGTCTTATATAGCCAGCTCCCTACACGCACACATACACACCTATGTAACATTTACATAGGTATAGTGTAGATAATTTATTCGTACTTTACGGTTGTCATGGCAACGGTAAAGTACAGAGAATGCATCTTCGTATCGATCCGTGACATCGCCGAGATAATTATCTATCGATTTGTCACGGTCCGAGATTTGTAACTTGTCTATTTGCAAAAATAGACAAGTACAAACGAACATACATTTGTGTTTGGTTTAACGTGCAAGGCACGAATAATTGTCACCGAAGGTGACGACTGTCGTCGATAGGCCGAGCCTATTTCCTCATACGAGTGATGGTCTAATCCCCACATGTGTAAATAAGCCCATATATAAACCATTCAAACTGGCTCTAAAATCGCCAGTGTTTGCCCAGGTTTTGGCTTACCCGTATGTTTACATATGAAGTAGTTGAACACGCAACTGGTGAGAATATCTTTTCACAACAAGGTATTCCACACCTATATAAAAAATATTATTGTTTTGGGTAATAAAAACACAACGCTAGGTAGGTAGATAACCTACTAGTTGAAAAATAAAAGTAACTCACTAATTTTCTTAATTAACTTAATTGCAAGGGCATATATTGCATCTAGGCGAAAATTAACGAAACATTATCTGTTTTTCTCATTAAAAAAAAAAAAAAAAAAGAAAAACGAATAAATAGTTTTTAACCTTCATTTGAGCCAAACAACCATATTTTATAACAGTAATCTTTTCCTCCTCAATAATGCGTTGTTCACACTCTCTAATCATAAAATTGATGAAAAAAAAGATTTTCACTTTCCAACGAAAATAAAACAAAATACATTTAGGCTAGGTATTGATTACGAACTAATAACTATAAGTTAATTAATTTCTTTTCGTGTTCGAATTAATAGATAGGCCTACCTCGCCCGTAAAAAAAAAAAAGTAACACACCATATTTCATAAGTAGGACACTGATTTCGTAATCTTCGTATGACTAGTATCGTATCTGCACCAACTTGAAAGTATCTCGACATGTTTAGAAATTAATTTAAGAATTTTATGTGGGTTCACTGAACGAAAATTTTTTTGCAAGATTTTTTTTTCGCGTTAAAAATTTATTCAAATTGTAAGCAAATTCATGCATAAAACGATTAGGGTAAATACGAGTAAGTATATACACTTATACATATAGGTATACACTATAATTATGGCGGAATATATAGGGTCGATGATTAATAAATTGATTGTTGTTTATTCTTAATGATTCATTATTTTATATTCTGCGTGGCTCAAGAAAATCTTTGGCACTGAATTGTATCCACTCGGTTATATATATATGATGTCATGGTATATTATCTTCCTATAAAAGTTAAGTTCACGGATATATTCGATTACGTGCAAAATGCAAGAAAGAATGAAGTAGAAAAATTCTTGTTCAGCCGTCTACGTCTCACGAAAACCAGTATTTTGTTAGATGTTCGTACCCCACCATACTAGCTTCCAAACTATTTTTTTTATTTTTTATTTTTTGTTTGTTTAATCATTCGTATAACAGGATCGTGCGTATAAGATTCGATGAAGAGGCTTTCTTGTTTACTTTCAGTTTATTTTGAATAATTTTTATTCTTCGATGTGTTTTGTAAATTTTCAAAACAGGTGAATCGAAAGTTTTTAATTTCGATTGAGAAACGACGAATGGAAATTTAAATTTTCAGGTATGAATAACCATATTTTATCTTAGAATGACTGATTTTCTGTTTAACATTAATAATATGTATACTTACGAATGAAGATATATGAGAAAATACGCATATATTTTTTTTAATCAATAAAAAATCAATTTTTTGAGGACTGAAAATCATTTTTGAAAGCTTTTTTGTCTCCGAATGCATAAATTTATTCTGTATTTTATCTAAGCCTACTATTTATTTGAATTAACATATTTTTAATTTCATACAATCCACCGTAGTAATATACCATAATCTCTAGTGCTATTTAGAATTAGCCATAAATCTGAACCATAAAATACTGATCTGTTTAGAAGAAAATTTTCTGTATAATTACATCCGTAATTTTTCACCACGTGCCTAATCCTAATTATAAGCTTAACCAAAGCCAACGTTACTTATTAAGACAGGAAGTAGAAAGAAAATTCGTTCCTCATCATCAGTTTCCAGCTCATTATTTTAACTCCTATTTAATCATAACTTAAAAAAATATGAAAACAATAGACCTAGTTCTACAGAAAAAATATTAGTAAAATTTTCGAATGTCAACGTTTGGTTAAACAATCAAATTGTCTTATTTTATGTTATTGTTATTCCCTTGGAAGGCAGCAGCTAGCCGAAATTTTTTTGGAAGACTATATATATATATATATATTTTAAAATTTTTTTGATTTTCGAAAACACTACAATATCACAAATTTTTCAATTAGCTCCAAATTTTGCAATTTTTGACCCAACTTCAAATTTTTAGGGTATAATTTCCCACCTATGCCTCCCTATGACTACGAATCTGTTCCTTTGAGTCACCTTTGAAATATATTCTTTGGCCACTAAATATTGGTAGGTATAGTCTACGTTTTAAAAATGATTCCACCAATGCCGATCCTAAACAATAGTTTTTATGAAGTTAATAATGTTTTTTTTTTGATTATTTAATAAGCATTGAATTTTCTAGATGCATAATTTAAAACAAATTTAAATTTAGTGGCCTGGTGGAAACTTAAGAATCGCAAACTTCTAAGGAGACCTCTTTTTTTTTGTAAATTAGAAAAAACAAACTTTCAACACTGAAGGTGACGTGAGTTTTGTTGTGTGTTTTTTTTTCACTGTCTGTGCACAATGCAAACAAATTTTATTAAAATAGGTATATAAATGTTCTTAAAAGTGGTATACTTACGTAGCATACGTACCTAGGTGCTATCATAAATTTATGCTGGTCAATGGTCATTTGTAAATATGTTTGTTTGAAAAGACGAAATCAAGTTTTTTTGTTCTTCTAATGTAATGTATAGGTACACCTATATCTACCTGTTTAACGAAAAAACAGTACTCTCTCTTTGCATCCTTATTTTAGGAAAATAGTAGAACAATAGATACATTCCCATAGCAGTTAACCATCACACGTATTTCCCAAGAAAAATATTATTTAATATCGTGACGTATCTATTATTTCTCTTAATTATTGAATAACGCACGAAGTTCGGAGGATAGGTACGTGTGCTCATAGAGCATAAAATATATGATCTGTGGGTATATCTAGCCTATATGTATGGTTGTGGGAGGAAGGCTGTATGGTGGATTTGTAAAAATAATAATGTAAATTCAGTATTATGGGAATTGACTGTCTTTAATTGCGGCACTGTTAATTTACGAAGCAAACAGAAACGCGAATTAATTGCATTTATAAATTCGCAGCTTCTAATTTTCGAAATTGTCAAGTGAAAATGAAAGAAAACAATAGAAAAATACCTATGTCAGTTTATGACTGAGCATGATTTGTATTGAAATTTTAAATTTTGATGAGTAGTTTCTGACGCAGGTTTAAGGTAGGTATTTAAAAATTTAGCAGTAAATAATCATATTTTTTCTTTTTCTCACTTCAGGGCAAAAAGTGTATCTGTTAAAATAAACTGTGGTATGTACCTAGAATGTGTTGAAAGAATTCGTAACTTCTAACGATAAAGAGTTTTGAGAAAATAAAAAAATAAAAAAATAAAAAAATAAATAAATAAATAAATTAGGTTAAAAAACGAGTATGCATGAGCATGCCTGCAAGACGTTTCGGGTTTTAGAACAACTTTTTTTAATAGGATTTTATTTCCTTCAATTATTATTGTATTCAAAATGAAAAAAAAAAAAAAAAGAAGCCGGTCAGCTCTTTGCAATATTTTTAAACCTCGGATTATTATACTACAACAGTTTGCCGGTAGTACAGTTTTTTTTTTTTTTTTGTCTGATTTCAAATTAATTTACTCATACAAAATAATGATCAAAAAATGTTTAAATAAAAAATAAAATGAAAGTATTCTAACTTTTTTTTTTAATTTATAATTATTGTTGGCATTTATTTTATTTCAAGGACAGAAATTAAATTTTTTAATGATGTAAATTACCAAAACGTAAAATAAATATCGCGAATATTCAATACAGACCAATTTTTTACAAGAGATTTACTTACTTTAAAAACTTGACATGACCAAATAATGTAATTTTTTACTGTTAAAAAGATAATGTACCTGGGTAATGGTTTTTCAAGTGGTACCTAGCCAATAAATTAAAAAATATAAAAAACTCAATTATTCGTATTAGGCGCACCTACCTATTATTACTTTAATGTATATAAAATATGAATAAATAACATTGTGGGGACTCATCGGTATGAGGTGTAGGGGCTCGGACCCCCGACGACAGTCGCCGCCCCATAGGGCAGGCAACTTATCGTCCTTGCGACGTTAAACGAACACACAAAATTACGTTCGATCGTAATTACCTGCGAATACGTGCAGATAATATACGAGTACGAATCGTGACGTCATCCATCAATCAATGTCACGATTCGTACACGAACCGGCCAGCCGCCACCTACGATAGTAGGGGATGATGCGACCTGGCCGTACTTAAACAACGTACGTATTTTATTACGTACGTGTGTTTGTGTGCACCAGCCAAAACCGGTATAAAAACTCTCAGAACCGGCTCTAAAATCGCCAGTGTTCGGTTTGGTTATGGCTTGCCCATACTTTCGTATGAAGTGGCTGAACACGCTTAAATTCTGTAGAATTTCCTTCTGGTGAGAATATCTCTCACGACAAGGTATTCCACAGTGGTGACCCCGACGTGATTTCGGCCACGTCGTGAGGAGTCTTAGGCGCTTCGGCGCTAATTCAACTTGGCGCAGTAGCGCTGGCGAGATTCTCGCTTGCTCGGCAAATTAAAAATATTTTTTTACCCAGACTAAGACACCTTTTGGTCGTCGAAGTAAGAGTCTGCTGAAGTGGGAATTTATACCCCTCTCTTTAAAATAAATAAATAAAGAGAAACAAGACAGTAGACCTGGAGGAAGAAGGTTGGACTCATCCCCCAACTCCCCCGACTTCGACTCGACACTCCTTGAATTTAGCAAACATAGAAGAAGGCCCTCAACACCCAGAACTAGCACGACTGGGAACTGCAATAAATAAAGAAGATCTAGCAGTTAAAACGTTGAGAAGTGGTCGGACTTTAAGCCAAAGTTCCGACCCGAAAACACCTGTCCTACAAACACAGGAGCCAGTGTTTTCGACCAGTAAGGAAGGCAGAAGTACTGTGGAATACGCTTGTCAACAAAAAGACATAGCAATGGTTCCACCACCAACTGAAAACCCACAACCATCACAGGGAGGCAGTAGTCAGCCGCAGCTGACACCCGAAGTCCTGGCCCAAATCTTGCAACTTTTACAAATGCAACCAGGACAGAACCCTAATCTCTATAGACGAAGGATAGACATCCCGGAATTTCTACCGAATGAGGTAGAATTATGGTTGACTCTATTAGAAGGCAGGTTCAGAACAGAGAACATAACTCTGAACCAGCGGTATACACATATCTGTGGAGGCATGCCCCCACAGATAATCCGCCACATTCCGGACGTTATGGAATGCCCTTCGACAGAAGAGGACAAGTATGCCTGGTTCGTCAAGAAAATTAAAAAAGTATTTGGGAAAACGAAAAATGAAATAATAGACGATGTGATGGGTGGTATGAAGATGGGGGACGACAAACCCTCAATCTTCATGGCGAAGTTACGACAGAAGGCGGACAATATCGTAGCCCCTTCTGTCATAGGCAATCAGTTCTGTAAGCAACTACCACAAAGTGTTGTGCAGTGCCTAGCCGCCGTTGGTTCCACGGTAATCAATACATCCGCGGATCTGGACTTCCTTGCGAAATCCGCAGACAATGCGCTCGAATACACCAGGTCAAAGCCGGTGGTCAGCGCAGTATCTGCAGAGACTGGGGAACTCGCTCAACTTAGAGCTCAAATAGCTCAGTTGACCGAAGAAGTAAAAAGGAACAAAAGCCAAAGCTCGACGAAGCCCAATAGTAGCTGGCGACAAAGATCGAAAAGCAGAGGCAACAACAATAGCAACAGCAGTAGAGGACGTCAGTCCCGGTCAAGAGACCGCAGATCTAGTTCCGGAACCAGGGGTCAGAGTTCAACTCCCCCTAGAACATCATCTCCCAAAACCCAGTCTCGAAATTGGGATGATAAGAGTTGCTTCTTCCATAATAGGTTTGGCGCTGAGGCCACCAAATGTAACAACAGGTGCAGATGGTGGGGTAAAACCTTTAACAAGGAAGCGTCAAACTAGAACGAGGGGCCATCTGTGCGGCCGAAGACCCCTCGGAAAAATACTCACGCCGCCTGTTCATCAAGGACAGGACAAACAGGAGACGTTACTTAATTGACTCGGGAGCAGACCTGAGCATATTGCCAGTAAACAGAACCCAAAAAGTACTTCCTCCGAAATACTATCTCCGTACTGTGAACGGTCAAAACCTTCCAGCTTACGGACTTGAGACAAGCAAAGTAGACATCGGACTCAGCAAAAATATGACGTGGTCCTTCACGGTTGCAGACGTTCCAAACCCGATCCTGGGTGCAGATTTTCTTGCACACTATGGCCTGATCATCGACCTCAAACACGGTAAACTGATCAATAGTGAAAATAAAAGTGTGGAAGGCAAAACGCTAGCATACAGACTGGACACAAACATATCCAGCTGTACTAAAGTCGACGGACAACTCTTACGGATCCTGTCAGACTATCCTGGAGTCACTCAACCCTCAATTCGCAGGCATCCTACGTACAAACACGACACGGTTCACTACATAGAAACCAAAGGACAGCCTTGCCATGCTAGAGCACGACGGTTATTACCCGACAAACTCAAAGCGGCACGAGAGTACTTCCATCGCATCGTTGAGGAGGGCGTATGTCGCCCCTCAAAAAGCTCATGGAGCTCTCCTATCCACATGACAAAGAAAGCAAGTGGAGAGTGGCGAATTGTCGGCGACTACAGGGCCTTAAACGCCATAATAGTTCCTGATCGCTACCCAGTCCCCAACATAATGGACTTCAACGCGAACATGAAGGGTAAAACGATGTTCACAAAAATAGACATCAACTGGGCATTCCACCAAATTCCTATGGCCGACCAGGACGTTCCAAAGACAGCGGTTATAACCCCCTTTGGATTATTCGAATACCTTCGAATGCCGTTTGGACTACGCAACTCAGCACAAACTTTCCAACGATTTATCAATGGACTGTTTAGGGAATTGCCGTTTGCATATGCATACCTGGATGATATCTGCATTTGCTCAGAAGGCGGTGAGCATCAGCACGAGGAGAATGTGAGAGCCGTGGTACAGCGTATACACGCAGCCGGACTCACTATCAACGTAAGCAAAAGCTTATATGCACAGACCGAAATTGACTTCCTCGGCTACAAAGTCTCGACCGAAGGCATTTCCCCCTTGAAGACCAAGGTAGAGCCAATATTGAACTTCCCGAAGCCCTCAAATGTCGCAGAACTTAGGCGTTTCTTGGGGATGGTGAATTTCTACAGACGTTGCATGAAGAATGCAGCAGCCGAACAAAGTAAGCTGTTTGCACTAATAAAGACAAGTAAAAAGAAAGATAAAACTCCACTCGAATGGAACGAAGAAGCCGAACAGGCCTTTGAAAATATCAAAGAAACACTGGCAAATGCAACTCTGTTGGCTCATCCAGACGAAAGTCTGCCGTTATGCGTAAGCACCGATGCATCAGACTTTGCTATTGGTGCAACATTGTACCAACTGGACACTAACAACATCAAATTACCGCTAGCTTTCTTCTCGAGGAAGCTCTCAAAAACAGAAAAGAATTACAGCACATACGATAGGGAATTGCTCGGAATTTTTGCTGCGTTGAAGCATTTCAGGCACCAGTTAGAGGGTAGATGTTTTTCTGTGTATACTGACCATAAACCCCTAACATATGCCTTCACACAAAAAGCAGAACCGGCATCTCCGAGAAGAGCACGACAGTTGGACTATATTGGCCAACTGACTACAGACATTCAGTATATAAGTGGAGAACTTAACACTCCAGCTGATGCCTTGAGTAGAATCGAAGCTATCTCGGTTCCTGTCCAATTGCCTTATGCTGAAATAGCTAAAGCACAGCTTAAGGATGCAGAATTGCAAGGGTTGTTATCGAACGATGATACTACCCTCAAATTGAGACAGCGAAAAATTCCCGGTACTGATGTTTTATTAACATGTGACATCAGTACAGGTAAGAACAGGCCATTTCTACCGGTAAAATATCGCAGGTTGGCTTTCAACAGTGTACATAACCTGTCACATGCTGGGCTAAAATGTAGTGCTAAACTAATTTCAGAAAGATTTGTATGGCCACGAATGAAGTCTGACTGCAACAAATGGGCTCGCAGTTGCCTGAACTGTCAAGAATCCAAAGTAGGAAGACACACTCGCTCGCCCCTCAAATCATTCAAGCAAACACAGCGGTTTAAAACGGTTCATATGGATCTGGTAGGCCCATTGCCACCATCCCAAGGACACAGATACCTGTTGACGATAATAGACAGGGCAACACGATGGCCGGAAGCAATCCCTCTTCAAGAGATGTCAGCTCCAACAGTAGCTGCAAGGTTATACGATACCTGGATTGCGAGGTACGGCGTACCAGAAGTCATAGTCACAGACCAAGGTCGCCAATTCGAGAGCTCGCTCTTTAAAGAGCTGGCAAATAAGCTTGGTGTTCAACACAGTCATACCACAGCTTACCATCCTCAAGCCAATGGCAAGATAGAGAGATGGCATAGAGCTCTCAAAGCCTCCATCATGTCACATGATACAAAGAGATGGGTAGAAGTACTCCCTACCATCCTCTTAGGCCTTCGATCCGCCCTACAAACTGATACAGGTCACTCTGCAGCGCAATTAGCGTTCGGCGAAGAGCTACGCCTTCCAGGGGACTTCTTCACAAAATCGAAAGAAGTTAGCCCCGAAATAATGGTACAAAATATAAGAAATGATGCCAACAACTTCCTAAATCAGGCAGCTCGTCATGACCAGCCCAAGATTTACGTCTCGAAACACTTGGCCAATACGTCACACGTATTTGTTAGAGACGAAAAAATGAGATCTGCGCTGGAGAAACCATACGCCGGTCCTTATAAAGTAGTATCACGAGATGAGAAAAACTTTGTGATACTCATCGCAGGCGAACCAAGAACAATTTCAATCGACAGATTGAAGCCTGCGTACTTGGTAAGTGACGATAAAAGAATTAGAAGGGTACAAAAGGAGAACCCCGAAAATACACAGACGAATTCCGAAACAAAAACGGAAGAATTCGTCGAAAAAAGTGAGAAAAACACCTCACATAAAGAAAAACTCAAGAAAACAGTGAGATTTTCGGACGATGTGATCACCAAAACATTTGATCCTGAGGCCCCCTTACAACCACGTAAAAGAGGTAGACCTCTAGGCACTGTAAAAATGCAAAAATTCACATCCTTCTCGCACGTCCGAGAGGTTAATGCGACAAAAATAAAATTTACTCCCGAAAAGTAATATCCGTAGAAAAAATCGAAACCCGCTAAAAACATACGGGAAATATCGGAACTCCGCGAGACAAAGAAACTCCGGAGATAAGCAAACGAGGAATGCCAAAGAAGAAGACAGGAATAAACAAATCCACGTGCAATACGGAAACAAAACATTGCAACGTGCGAGTACCGTTAACCGCAAAGATAATCTCTACGACGTGACGTCACAAACGGAGATTCCTTTGTACTTAGAATTCGAAAAATAATATTCACTGAGTTTATTTCAGGCATAACTCTGCTTAACCCGATCAGATCTTAACCGGAAAACTTATATACGGCCGAGAATTTTAAGCGCTATCCCCTCTACGTGTAGATAAGAAGATCCGAAAATAAAGAAAAATAACTGTAAAGGTAAATCGAAAAATGAGGTAAAAACAGCAGTTCTCGAACCTCTGATTTACTTGGTCGTCTCTTGAGCTCTATTTTTGGTGCCTTCTCCTAACAAATAACCCATTCTAATCATGTCACGCATACCTATCCCGATGTCCGCCAGCTTCCACTTCGCTAAGACATCCGCTGAGAAGTCAAAGACTCAGCAGATGACGAAAACGAAAACGGAGCTGGATAGGATAGAGGAGGAGCTGTTGATGGACACAGCTCCTCCGGTTGCTGATGTACTGGCGGAGATGACCACTCCACTGCCGCCAGTCATCTCTCCTCCTCGATCTCCGGAGGAGACGACTCCGACTCCGGAACCCCCGAAGCCGGAGCCAAAACCCGAAGAGAAAAAGGAAGCGATGGGCTTCCTGTTCACGGCAGAGAGGGCCGCGAACGAACGAGCAAGGATGGCTGCATGGACATCGGGGAACACCAACTCCCCGATGCACCGAAAGCCAGAGTTCAAACGTCCGCTGCCCCCTCACTCCCGCCATCATCCCTACGCCCACGCAAAACATGCGAAGTCGAGGCACAGGGGTGAAACTAGCCGGAGCAACTACCTGGCCCGAGCAAACGCCCGTAGGGAATCCTACGAGTGCGTCGGGGCCGCGGTGGGCAGCGCTCTGGCCAAATGGGAGGCCGATCAAAAACGTAAGTAAACCCGCACGTCCCCCAGGCCTTGCGCAATTTTGGTCGTTTTTGTGGCGCAAAAACTGGGGGGGAGTAGCTGTGGGGACTCATCGGTATGAGGTGTAGGGGCTTGGACCCCCGACGACAGTCGCCGCCCCATAGGGCAGGCAACTTATCGTCCTTGCGACGTTAAACGAACACACAAAATTACGTTCGATCGTAATTACCTGCGAATACGTGCAGATAATATACGAGTACGAATCGTGACATCATCCATCAATCAATGTCACGATTCGTACACGAACCGGCCAGCCGCCACCTACGATAGTAGGGGATGATGCGACCTGGCCGGACTTAAACAACGTACGTATTTTATTACGTACGTGTGTTTGTGTGCACCAGCCAAAACCGGTATAAAAACTCTCAGAACCGGCTCTAAAATCGCCAGTGTTCGGTTTGGTTCTGGCTTACCCATACGCTTGTATGAAGTAGCTGAACACGCTTAAATTCTGTTGAATTTCCTTCTGGTGAGAATATCTCTCACGACAAGGTATTCCACAAACATTTTCAGCTAAGTTTCTTTGAAGTATAGCTAATGCCTCTGGGTTAAGTAAAAGTCAAATCAATTTTAAAATGGGAAAAGATGTGATTTTTTCAGAGCAAATAAAAAACAAAAGAAGAAAAAAACAGACTAAATATCTTCTGGTAGATTTCAAAATTCAATGTCACCTTATTTAGGATGGTGATTAAAGGGGCTGCAAGTGGAGGTTACATTGCGGTTTTAGGCTACGTTTTCATGAGAAAAAAATTGTTAAAATGATTGTAAGAACCAATTAAAACACGAAATGAAAGTTAAAAAAAGGAGGAAAAAGAGAAATGGTCAACACCTGGAGACGCGCAAACATTTCAGGCGAGCTGTGATGGTAATAAAAAAAACCTTGGATTTTAGTATATCATCTAAAGAAAAAGAATTAAGTGCACAAACGTTTTGAAAATCACTCACTTATTGACAGTACAGATCATTTTAGAAATTTATCTCTCCACTATACATACAACCTTAGACAACAAAAATATTGAGCCGAAGGTCTTGAAAAATATTTTTTAGGAAGTTTTTCTTGGAAATAAGACAACTTGTAACGCGAATTATGTCTACGAATTGATCAAGGACAGCATGGACAGAGAAGAAAGAATTTATTGTTTTCACTTTAGCTCGTTCGTGTAAACAAAAGAAATAGATGAGACTAGTAGAGAAAAATGAAAGATTGATTTCTCGAAGACAGATGTTTCAAATGTTTTTTTACTAATTCTGACTACTGGACTGAGGAATGTTTCGAAATTATCGTTAAAATAAGTACTATACCTAGTAAGAATCAATATTGAAATTTCATTCTGTAGAAAACAAGAAAACATTTCTTTTTTTTTTTTCTTTTCTTAACAAACAATAATATGATGGTCTTCTCTGAGATATCTCAGTTTAACTCTACTATTACAGAAATATTTCACGGCTGATGGAATTAAAAATAAATAATAGGTAGTATGTCATCTAAGCTGTTGTTATCCAAGGGATTAATAATATACTGTATATTTTACAGGGTGTCCGGAAGTTAAACAGCGTAATCGAAAATCAGATGTAATTTTCCCAAAAATTTATACTTAAAGATGAATTAAATTCGGTAAAGAAGAGTAATAATTAGTTTTTATCCATTTTCACTTACAACTGGCTTTCAAAGTTTTACCCGCACTTGGAGAGGAAAGAGAGCGAGCTGTCGCTTTTTAAATTGTCATATTTTTTGAACACTTCGTTGTGTAAAAAAGTGAATACCACCATTTTATTTCGAATGTAAAAATACATAACAAGGTTATACTTAACCATTCTATTTCTATGAAAACTTGGTAGTTTTTGAGAAAAACTGTATCTAAAATTACAAATTTAGTTGAAATTGTTTGGAAGTGTAGGCAACATTTCGTCTTTTCGTGCACTTAACCCTTCACCCACCCATTAGTCTTTACTACATTTCAATGTTCAACCCAGTTATTCTCAAAAAGTACTGATCGTTTTCACAGAAAGGTAAAGTATATATACTTGTGGAATACCTTGTCGTGAGAGATATTCTCACCAGAAGGAAATTCAACAGAATTTAAGCGTGTTCAGCTACTTCATACAAGCGTATGGGTAAGCCAGAACCAAACCGAACACTGGCGATTTTAGAGCCGGTTCTGAGAGTTTTTATACAGGTTCTGGCGCACACACACAGACACACGTACATAATATAATACGTACGTTGATAAGGGCGGCCAGGTCGCATCATCCCCTACTATCGTAGGTAACGGCTGGCTGGTTCGTGTACGAATCGTGACATTGATTGATGGATGACGTCACGATTCGGTACTCGTACATTATCTGCATGTATTCGCAGGTAATTACGATCGAACGTAATTGTGTGTTTGTTTAACGTCGCAAGGACGATAAGTTGGCCTGCCCTTTGGGGCGGCGACTGTCGTTGAGGGGTCCGAGCCCCTAACCTCATACCGTAGAGTCCCCACAGCTACTCCCCCCAGTTTTTGCGCCGCAAAAATGACCAAAAATGCGCAAGGCCTGGGGGACATGCGGGTTTTACTTACGTCTCGGGTCGGCTTCCCACTTAGCCAGGGCACTTCCTACTGTGGCACCGACGCACTTGTAGGATTCCCTACGGGCGTGCATTTGGGCCAGATAGGCAGCCCGGCTGTCCTCTCCCCTACGCCTCGGTTGGACTGATTTTGTTCTGGCATAGGGGTGATGACGGGAGTGAGGGGGCAGCGGATGTTTAAACACTGGCCTCCTGAGCATCGGGGAGTTGGAGCTCTCCGATGTCCAGGTGGCCATCTTCACCTTTTCGTTCGCGGCCCTCTCTGCCGTGAACAGAAACTTCATCGTCTCCTCGGGTTTCGGGTCCGGCTTCGGTGGTTCCGGAGTCAGAACTGATTCCTTGGGTGACCGAGGAGGAGAAATGATGGGAGGAAGCGGAGTGGTCATCTCCGCTAGGACTTTGTCTACCGGAGGAGCCGTGTCCATAAGCAGCTCCTCCTCTATCCAGTCCAGCTCCGACTTCTGCTCAGTCTTCTGCTGAGTCTGTGAGGGCTCAGCAGTTTTCCAGGTGAGTTGGGAGGTGGCGGATTTTAGGAAGGTTCGTGGAAGCAACATAGAGTTATAGTTACAGGAAAAGAGGAAGCAAAAAATATCAGAAGACACGTCCAAGTATTCTGGCGGTTCTGAAATGGGTGATTTTACATCATTTTTCGATTTACCATTACAGTTATTTTTCTTTATTTCCGTATCTTCTAATCGACATGTAGAGGGGATAGTGCTTAAAATTCTCGGCCGTATACAAGTTTTCCGGTTAAGTTCTGATCGGTTTAAGCAGAGTTTTGCCTGAAATAAGCTCAGTGAATATAATTTTTGAATTTTCTACTACAAAGGAATCTCCGTTTGTGACGTCACATCGTAGAGATAAACTTTGTGTTTAATGGTAAACGCACGTTGCAATATTTTGTTTCCATATTGCACGTGGATTTGTTTATTCCTGTCTTCTTCTTTTTGTTGGCATTCCTCGTTTGCTTATCTCCGGAGTTTCTTTTGTCTCACGGAGTTCCGATATTCCTCGCATATTTTTAGGCGGGTTTTAACTTCGTAGCGGATATTACTTTTTCGGGAGTAAATTTTATTTATTTTCGCATTAACCTCTCAGACGTGCGAGAAGGTCGGGAATTTTTGTGTTTTTTACTGCCAGGGGGCCTGCCTCTTTTACGTGGGCATAAGGGGGCCTTGGGATCAAATGTTTTAGTTGTAACATTGTCCGCAAATCTTACTGACTTTTTCGATATCTTCTTTTGTGAGGTATTTTTCTCACTTTTCTCGACAGATTCTTCTGTGTTTATTGGTGAATCCGTCTGTATATTTTCTGTGCCCTCCTTATGTAACCTTTTAATTCTTTTGTCGTCACTTACCACATAAGCAGGCTTCAATCTGTCGATTGAAATTGTTCGAGGTTCGCCTGCTATGAGTATCACGAAGTTTTTCTCATCTCGTGATACTACTTTATAAGGACCGGCGTATGGTTTCTCCAGCGCAGATCTCATTTTTTTGTCTCTAACAAATACGTGTGGCGTATTGGCCAAGTGTTTTGAGACGTAAATCTTGGGCTGACCATGGCGAGCTGCCTGTTTTAGAAAGTTGTTGGCATCATTTCGTATGTTTTGTACCATTATTTTGGGGCTAACTTCTTTCGATTCTGTGAAGAAGTCCCCTGGGAGGCGTAGCTCTTCGCCAAATGCTAATTGCGCTGCAGAGTGACCTGTATCGGTTTGTAGGGCAGATCGAAGGCCTAAGAGGATGGTAGGAATTATTTCTACCCATCTCTTGGTATCATGGGACATGATGGAGGCTTTGAGAGCTTACTGCCATCTCTCGATTTTGCCATTGGCTTGAGGATGGTAAGCTGTGGTATGACTGTGTTGAACACCAAGCTTATTTGCCAGCTCTTTGAAGAGCGAGCTCTCGAATTGGTGACCTTGGTCTGTGACTATGACTTCTGGTACACCATACCTCGCAATCCAGGTATCGTATAACCTTGCAGCTACTGTGGGAGCTGACATCTCGTGTAGAGGGATTGCTTCCGGATATCGTGTTGCCCTGTCTATTATTGTCAACAGGTATCTGTGTCCTTGGGATGGTGGCAATGGGCCTACCAGATCCATGTGAACCGTTTTGAACCGCTCTGTTTGTTTGAAGGATTTGAGGGGTGAACGAGTGTGTCTTCCTACTTTGGATTCTTGACAGTTCAGGCAACTGAGAGCCCATTTGTTGCAGTCAGACTTCATTCGTGGCCATACAAATCTTTCCAAAATTAGTTTAGCACTACATTTTGGCCCAGCATGTGACAGATTATGTACACTGTTGAAAGCCAACCTGCGATATTTTACCGGTAGAAATGGCCTATTCTTACCTGTACTGATGTCACATGTTAATAAAACATCAGTACCGGGAATTTTTCCCTGTCTCAATTTGAGAGTAGTATCATCGTTCGATAACAACTCCTGCAGTTCTGCATCCTTAAGCTGTGCTTTAGCTATTTCAGCATAAGGCAATTGGACAGGAACCGAGATAGCTTCGATTCTACTCAGAGCATCAGCTGGAGTGTTAAGTTCTCCACTTATATACTGAATGTCGGTAGTCAATTGACCAATATAGTCTAATTGTCGTGCTCTTTTCGGAGATGCCGGTTCTGCTTTTTGTGTGAAGGCATATGTTAGGGGTTTATGGTCAGTATACACAGAAAAACATCTACCCTCTAACTGGTGCCTGAAATGCTTCAATGCAGCAAAAATTCCGAGCAATTCCCTATCGTATGTGCTGTAATTCTTTTCTGTTTTTGAGAGCTTCCTCGAGAAGAAAGCTAGCGGTAGTTTGATGTTGTTTGTGTCCAATTGGTACAAAGTTGCACCAATAGCAAAATCGGATGCATCGGTACTTACGCGTAACGGCAGACTTTCGTCTGGATGTGCCAATAGAGTTGCATTTGCCAGTGTTTCTTTGATATTCTCAAAGGCCTGTTCGGCTTCTTCGTTCCATTTGAGTGGAGTTTTATCTTTATTTTTGCTTGTCTTTATTAGTGCAAACAGCTTACTTTGTTCGGCTGCTGCATTCTTCATGCAACGTCTATAGAAATTCACCATCCCCAAGAAACGCCTGAGTTCTGCGACATTTGAGGGCTTCGGGAAGTTCAATATTGGCTCTACCTTGGTCTTCAATGGGGAAATGCCTTCGGTCGAGACTTTGTAGCCGAGGAAGTCAATTTCGGTCTGTGCATATAAGCTTTTGCTTACGTTGATAGTGAGTCCGGCTGCGTGTATACGCTGTACCACGGCTCTCACATTCTCCTCGTGCTGATGCTCACCGTTTTCTGAGCAAATGCAAATATCATCCAGGTATGCATATGCAAACGGCAATTCCCTAAACAGTCCATTGATGAATCATTGGAAAGTTTGTGCTGAGTTGCGAAGTCCAAACGGCATTCGAAGGTATTCGAATAATCCAAAGGGGGTTATAACCGCTGTCTTTGGAACGTCCTGGTCGGCCATAGGAATTTGGTGGAATGCCCAGTTGATGTCAATTTTTGTGAACATCGTTTTACCCTTCATATTCGCGTTGAAGTCCATTATGTTGGGGACTGGGTAGCAATCAGGAACTGTTATGGCATTTAAGGCCCTGTAGTCTCCAACAATTTGCCACTCTCCACTTGCTTTTTTTGTCATGTGGATAGGAGAGCTCCATGAGCTTTTTGAGGGGCGACATACACCCTCCTCAATGATGCGATGGAAGTACTCTTGTGCCGCTTTGAGTTTGTCGGGTAATAACCTCCGTGCTCTAGCGTGGCAAGGCTGTCCTTTGGTTTCGATGTAATGAACCATGTCGTGTTTGTACGTAGGATGCCTGCAAATTGAGGGTTGAGTGACTCCAGGATAGTCAGACAGGATCCGTAAGAGTTGTCCGTCGACTTTAGTACAGCTGGATATGTTTGTGTCCAGTCTGTAAGCTAGCGTTTTGCCATCCACACAATGTTTAGATTCACTATCGATCAATTTGCCATGTTTGAGGTCAATGATCAGGCCATAATGTGCAAGGAAATATTCACCCAGGATTGGGTTTGGAACGTCTGCAACCGTGAAGGACCACGTCATATTTTTGCTGAGTCCAATGTCGACTTTGCTGGTCTCAAGTCCGTAAGCTGGAAGGTTTTGACCATTCACAGTACGGAGATAGTATTTCGGAGGAAGTACTTTTTGGGTTCTATTTACTGGCAATATGCTCAGGTCTGCTCCCGAGTCAATTAAGTAACATCTCCTGTTTGTCCTGTCCTTTATGAACAGGCGGCGTGAGTATTTTTCCGAGGGGTCTTCAGCCGCATATATGGCCCCTCGTTCTAGTTTGACGCCTCCTTGTTGAAAGTTTTTCCCCACCATCTGCATCTGTTGTTGCATTTGGTGGCCTCCGCGCCAAACCGGTTGTGAAAGAAGCAACTCTTATCATCCCAATTTTGAGACTGGGTTTTGTGAGATGATGTTCTAGGGGGAGTTGAACTCTGATCCCTGTTACCGGAACCAGATCTTCGGTCTCTGGACTGGGACTGTCGTCCTCTGCTACTGCTGCTGTTGTTGTTGCTTCTGCTCTTGGATCTTTGTCGCCAGCTACTATTGGGTTTCGTCAAGCTTTGGCTTTTGTTCCGTTTTACTTCCTCAGTCAACTGAGCTATTTGGGCTCGAAGTTGAGCGAGCTCTCCAGTCTCTGCAGATACTGCACTGACCACTGGCTTTGACCTGGTGTACTCGAGCGCATTATCTGCTGATTTCGCAAGGAAGTCCAAATCCGCGGATGTATTGATTACCGTCGAACCAACGGCGGCTAGGCATTGCACAACACTTTGTGGGAGTTGCTTGCAAAACTGATTGCCTATGACAGAAGGGGCTACTATATTGTCCGCCTTCTGTCTTAACTTCGCCATGAAGATTGAGGGTTTGTCGTCCCCCATCTTCATACCACCCATCACATCATCAATTATTTCGTTCTTTGTTTTTCCAAAAACGTTCTTGATTTTCTTGACGAACTAGGCATATTTGTCATCTTCTGTCGAAGGGCATTCCATAATGTCCGGAATGTGGCGGATTATCTGCGGGGGCATGCCTCCACAGATGTGCGTATAACGCTGGTTCAGAGTTATGTTTTCTGTCTTGAACCTGCCTTCCAATAGTGTCAACCATAATTCTACCTTGTTCGGCAGAAATTCTGGGATAACTATCCTTCGTCTGTAGAAGTTGGGGTTCTGTCCTGGCAGCAATTGCAGAAGTTGCAAGATTTGCGCCAAGACTTCGGGTGTCAGCTGCGGCTGACTACTACCTCCCTGCGATGGTTGTGGATTTTCAGTTGGTGGCGGAACCATTGCTGTGTCTTTCTGGTGACAAGCGTATTCCACAGTACTACTTCCTTCCTTGCTGGTCGAAAACACTGATTCCTGTGTTTGTAGGAGAGGTGTTTTCGGGTCAGAACTTTGGCTTAAAGTTGGACCACTTCTCAACGTTTTGACTGCTAGTTCTTCTTTATTTATTGCAGTTCCCAGTCGTGCTATTTCTGGGTGTTGAGGGCCTTCTTCTATATTTGCTAAATCTGTAGATTGTCAAGTCGAAGTCGGGGGAGTTGGGGGATGAGTCCAACCTTCTTCCTCCAGGTCTACTGTCTTGTTTCTCTTTGTTTGTATATTTTAAAGAGAGGGGTATAAATTCCCACTTCAGCAGACTCTACTTCGACGACCAAGAAGGTGTCTTAGTCTGCAAAAAATATTTTTTAATTTGCCGAGCAAGCGAGTATCTCGCCAGCGCACCGCGCCACTTTTTGTAATAGCGCCTAAGCGCCTAAGACACCTCACGACGTAGCCAAAAATCACGTCGAGGTCACCACTGTGGAATACCTTGTCGTGAGAGATATTCTCACCAGAAGGAAATTCAACAGAATTTAAGCGTGTTCAGCTACTTCATACAAGTGTATGGGTAAGCCAGAACCAAACCGAACACTGGCAATTTTAGAGCCAGTTCTGAGAGTTTTTATACAGGTTCTGGCGCACACACACAGACACACGTACGTATTATAATACGTACGTTGATAAGGGCGGCCAGGTCGCATCATCCCCTACTATCGTAGGTAACGGCTGGCCGGTTTGTGTACGAATCGTGACATTGATTGATGGATGACGTCACAATTCGGTACTCGTACATTATCTGCATGTATTCGCAGGTAATTACGATCGAACGTAATTGTGTGTTCGTTTAACGTCGCAAGGACGATAAGTTGGCCTGCCCTTTGGGGCGGCGACTGTCGTCGAGGGGTCCGAGCCCCTAACCTCATACCGTAGAGTCCCCACAATACCTTTTTTGCATATTTTTTCCTCCAAATGAAAGCGGTGGGACTCATTTTAATATGAACATGTTTTTAGCCTGGGTATAAACTAAAATTTCACCTTACGCAAAATTCAATAAAAATAAAAACAAAAAACTATAGCCTAAAGTAAATAGTAAAATTTTAAATTTGCGACAGATAAATTTTTATTTTTCCGTCCTTCTTAAAGTCATTTAGCTTAGGATACCTATGAGAAATTCAACATTTCCCCTCTTTTTTTCTGCTTTTTCCGAGAAACACGTAATCTTATAAAAACAGCGACTGCAAATTTTCACATTTTTCTCCTTTTTTCCACAAGTCATCCATGTTATTATAGGCTGCAAGGAAGCGAGAATGGACTTAGATCTATTTTTTCAACGAAAATCCGATATACCAGTTAAATTTACACAAAGTATTCTTTAAATTGAGAAGCCGTTGAGACAGACATGGGTTAGGGCGAGGGATGAAAAAATTGCATTCATAGATATCAAACGCATTCAACGATGGAGCCCCATTGAAGGCTAAATATATAGTAGTTATGCTTCGACGTTTTTAGCTTCAGCTCAAAATTTGGAAACAAAACAATTTTTATATACTGAAGGCTTAAAAATATATAACTATTTAAAAAAATGGTAGCCCCCTCTCTTTCCTCTCCAAAGGATGGTAAAATTTTGCATGCTAGGTGAAAATAAATAACATTAATACTTACTCCCTACACCAAATATCATTCGGTTTTGTCAATTTTTGGGGAAGTTACATTCGATTTTTGATATTTTGTCTCCCACTGAGGGCGACTATATACAACTCACGAAAGAAGATTTTCGCAGAATTTCATAGAAATATCTTATGTGTTTTTTCGACCCCCAAAAATCGATTCTTGAAGTTATGGCCTTTCTGGGCACCCTGTATACACATCACCTGATAATAATATATCATATAACTAAGAATAAGCAGAGAAAACTTGCGCTGAGTTTCTAGACGATGAAAGAAAAATTTTGAAGTTGTTAAAATTTATTTATAAAGCGTTTTTATATAACATTTTGATGGTAATAATGTAGCTAAAAACGTGATATGTTTTTTTAAGAATTTCTTATTAGGTAGTAATTTAATTAATGCGACATAAGATTACGAAAATAAATTGAAAGTAGCAATCATTTCGTATACACAAAATACACTGAAGTATGAATTTTTTCTTCATTCACTCTCTTCGAAATGTATTAATTTATACGTTTTAGGTTTACCAAAACAAACTCTCGAATGTTCATGATATATATTTCAAAAAAATATCATTCTCTAT
Source organism: Ericerus pela (assembly GCA_011428145.1). NCBI lineage: Eukaryota > Metazoa > Arthropoda > Insecta > Hemiptera > Coccidae > Ericerus > Ericerus pela. The sequence continues at coordinate 25,045 of WOFM01001273.1, forward strand.
GCACAGACCTAATAATATATGTATTCTACCTATGTAGTATTTTTTTCCTACGTTCAGAGAGGAGGAGGAAAGTGTTGTAATTTATTATAGCTATTTGTACATAACTGTACGAATAAATTAGTATATACGAAGGAAACCGCGGAAGGGGGATTAATGTGGACTGAAATACCTCCGATTTTTGGCCAGTAAAATTTTATATTTTAAAAACATGGCTAGCTCATAGCAAATATAAATTTTGCGTGATTCTTCTTCAGTGAATTAAAATTTTCTATATTTTCAGAAGAATTTAATTTAATTTAAAGCAAACTTGAGTAAATGTCAAGCCGTCAAGTACCTGCATATTGTATTACCTAGGTACCATTTTTCTTTGCATGCAGAAATTACACGGTAGAATGTGGATAATCGTGTAATCAACACAAGGAATTAAGGTACCTGTCTCAAGTAGGCTAAGCCATATTACCTACTGTACCTATATACGTATTATATTAATAGGTGCCTACTATTAAAACATTGTACAAGACCTCTACCTTTATTTTTATAAATAAAATAAAACGACGATGAAGAGAAAACATTCGTTGATTTAGAAAATTTAAATAGGCAGATACAGCTTTTCATATTTGTTGCAGAACACTATGGCGTTTAAAAGCGCGAAAATTTATTAAAAAATTATAAACCTTTGATTTTTAATCGTGCCCCTCATTTCGATATAATTTATCCAGCGCACGTACACGCAGTATGTAATACTTTGAAAATACAACAGAAACCTCGGCTAAGTTTTTTTAACTGTTCATACCGGAAGCAAACGGCAGGAACATTATTAGCGGTCTAAATTCAGGTAGGTTGTAGTTTAAATTTTTTCATAAATTTTATAATTAGGCTACAACATTTTAGACTATAGCTGGAGTAGTTTACGTTGGTTCTCCAGATATGATCATAGAATAGTTGAACGTATACCTATGAAGATTTTCCTGTCAATTTGAAACATCAAATAGTTACCTACAAAAAAAATTGTGATAACTTAATATAATATATTTTAATTTTAGATGAGTGGAAAATATGTCATGCCAACTCTGTGTTTGCTTTAGAAAATGCTCATTTAACATTTAGATTCATGGGACAGTGTTAATGAAGATAAACAGAAGTGGAAAACAATTGTTTTCCACAGTAGTTTTGTGGTATATGACCTCGGGTAACAGAATCCATCCCAATACAGACCAACATAAGTTCCCCAAAAACAGCACTCAATTAGTAAACTGAGAGTATCTCCACCAACAGAATTTGGTGAAGACGCGAGTTAAGGTCCAGAACCTGCTCAGCTGGCCAGGTGATCGTGTATACCACTTTAAAACCATGCAGCAAAAATATGGAGAGTAATATTTACCAAAATAGCTGAAGTTCGAAAAGGCGCCTCTAGAAAGGATCCTGCCTGAGTATACCTCATTACATTTCCTCGAGCGAGCCCATTGCACTCGGGTAAAAATTAAACCGTGTTAAAAAAGTACAGTTTGTAATAAAAATTATTCAAACAGCAGACAAAAATAAATCAACCATCACTGGTCGGTGACCAAATGATGGATAACACAAAGCAGCGAAAAAATATACCGAGAAAGTGTTTCAAGTTGCTGCTTTGTAAGAAAAAGGTAGGGGAAGCCAACAACCGGGGTTGTTAAACTGTACCTAGTACAGAGCCGCAACTACCACCACCAATGGGTAGTAACACGTGCTGGTGGTGTAGGAAATAGTTAATGAAAGAAAAATAAAATTTACCGGAAGAGGAAGAGATTACGTTTGAAACACGTACCTAGGCTAAGTGGTTAGCCTAGCTAAGGATTCTCGCGGCGTTTATTTTTAATATGGGATTTTATTTTATTTTGAAAAATTTTAATTTATTTGACGTTTTTTATTATTGGGGACAACGCCATCCCACAGTTTTTTTCCACGCCTGTGTCAACCAAATTTGGAGTTTTTTCTCACTCTTTTTTTCAATTTATGTAAAAAAAAAAAAAAAAAAAAAGCCGGATGAAAGACTATGAAACATTTATAGCGAGAAGATCATTGGTTAAATGCGGTAACTTTCGTACCTATAATTTGCTGAATAACTGTGAGCGAAGCTACTGTTTAAAGCTTATCTTATTTAAAATTAAAATAGTAAACACGTCAGGGCTGGACAGTATGCGATCAACTTGACAATTAGATCACTCGGCATCGCCTCATAATCACATACTTTCCGCCCCTGCAATGTAATCTACTATAAATTTAAAATTTTTATGAAAATTCTTAATACCTACCTATTTTTAACCAGCCTGTATAACACTCCGTCGTTTCAATTTCATAAAAACGAATATCTGGTCGCACTTATATTAGCTGTCATTCAACGAATCTGCATAAGCGTATATATACATGTAACAGCCTTAATAGTGGGGGTTGATTTGGTAATAAAGAAAACAGCTGATTGAAGGGGTCACCAAGTTTTGTATTAACAAACCAGATGCATAACAGTAATCTCTCGATCGGGAGCGATTCTTCCCTTCAGCCCCTTCGCGTCCACCTATGACTCTTTTCTGGAAAAAACTATTACCTCTTTTTAGATCAAAATTTTGAACGAAACTGTGGATCACAATAGGTTAGATGATCAACTAAAAATTACTTATACAGTTAATTGGTGCACAAATTTTTTTTGACCCACTTTTAAAAATGGCAAATAGGAAAATAAACTTTTTTTTTAATTTAAAAAAAAAAAATAAAAAATTGAGAAAAGTATAGACCTATAGGTATATATAAAAGAGATGGCCAAAATAACTTTCTTTGCGAAATAATTGCAAAGATTAAACAATTTTTTTTTTTCGGGAAGGTCTGATGGCTTTGAACTATTAGTTACAATTATTATGTATAAAGTGCCGCTTAGTAGGTACATTTTGAATTTAAATATTGCAAACGATGTATGAGACAACTTCTGTGAAATGATATAGTCTTCATTCCATCGTGAATATCAATAATGCAAAGCAAAGAAAATTATTAAGGCAAATAGGTTTTTGGCAAAAATTTGAGTTTTAGAACTTTTTTTTCTTCTTCTTTCTTTTATGATGTATCCTACCGGTACCGGTACCGGTACAGCTTTGTCGAATTTCTTCTTTTTTTTTTACGGTTAACAACAAAAAATTTGTCTGTCAGGTATCTAAACACGGTGAAATAAATTTTCGTAAGACATGCTCGAAGATATTAGGTACCTAGGTACCTAACGGTGTATAATATGATATATGCTTTTGAGAATATTTGATTTCTCATATACTGTGATAAATGCTACGTACATTAACTAAAATTTTAATTTGCTAAAAAAAAACAAAAAAAAACGAGAATTGTATAATTGTTTATACTTTTAGCCTTCTAAAATACAGAGGAAGAAAATCTTATCAATTTTTAATGAACTCATTTTCTTTCTTCTATACGTTTCATATTAGTGAACTATTAGGTATCATCACTACAAGTGCGTTCTTAAAACTGAAATTTGTAAATTTTCATAGAATTTCTGTGACGAGCAAAACTTTAAATTACCCTAACTAATAAAAAATATCGTCTTATCGTGAAACCAGTTCTAAAAATATTTATGGTATCCCAAATATTCGAAATTCAAAAAATCGAAAACTTCGTTGCCAATATCGTATCACAACTCAGCGGGGTGTTTCCTGGGAAACCTGCAGAACATGAACAGCATAATATAGTACCTACTTACCTGTAATAATCCCAATACCAATACCTCACGAGTCATGAAGCGTTTTTCAGGAGCTAGGTATACTAAAAGCATGACAATGTGAAATTTCCTTTAAAATTGTTATTTTAACCTTGTAGACCCATAGTATTCGCGAGGAACGAAAGAGGTTCTCTTCACTTTTTCCTTATCATGTACAGCAAAGGTGTTGGGAGTTCCTAAACTTGTATTGAAAAATCCCTTACATGTTAGCCTAATTTTTCAAATTTGTGTAATGTTAATTAAGATAGGTCAAAAGTACAGAGGACTTTTTTGTTGTTCGTAGCGAATACTGCCGAGCTACTTAAACAGGTTATAATTTAAAAAAAGATCGTTCATGTAATCCTTTTTGTAGTGTTTGAACATCAAACAGCATTCTATGAAGCGCTATAAAATTTTCTTGATTTTAATTGTCGGATTCAGACACTAAAATTACCCAAAAAAACCCACAAATTAACACATCAATATGAACAGATAATTATTTTCAAAACAGAAAATGTAAAAATATGAAAACCACATTATAAAGAATAAAACAAATAATTGTTCTGTGCAAGAAGGGAATAAAATCAAATGATACAACAGTAGTTTTAATTGATCTTCATGAAAAGAAAAGCATACGTTGTTGAAAAAGAGTGTGGAGATGTCGACATTACTTTAATTGGGAATAAACTTGGTAAGGATTTTCTGGTTGAAACTGAAGATAACCTGACTGTAAAACTGCATCAAAATGTGAAATAAACATCAGAAAACAAAAAAATATATAGAGAAAATTTTTGAAGACACAGTCATTATAGGTAGTTGAAACCAAAACAGAAGAGGAAGAGAAATTTTTAGTAAGAACAACAAGAATGTAAACAAATTTTTATAAGATAAGTGTAATGTATATTTTCGTCTATTTTTAAATATGATGAACGTATTTGTCCACACAGTTTTGAATACCAAAAATGCAGGTATTCATCAATAAAAAAACATCCTATAGCTCTTTGTAAACAACCACTAAATTACCCGTATTTAATTTTATGAATATAGATATAATGTCTGTATATTCATGACCTCATTTTGCCTGTCCCTCGATTATATCACAAGTCAGCCAAACCCTATAATAACAAGTCCCTACCCCACTTAGCCTATCCATCACGTAAACTCATATATCCCAAATGGGTATATAAACCTCCGATTCGAAGGAATTGTTACACAGTGCTACAAGTTAGTTTTCTAATAAACAGTCTTTGTCTAAAGGGTTTAAGTTCCAAATGTTCAACCTAGTTTATAGTGTTTGAAATATTATTTAATGTACTGGTGTCGTACAAATTATTATTTCATTAAAAGTGTTAAATCAATCTTATGTTTTGAAATATTATTAAAGTCTCTCAAATACGTTAAGGTCCACAATAGATGTGGATGATAAATTAATTATTTAAATTATTATAGAGGTATTAATGCTTTTACAGTGTTAAATATCTCGTGTATGGTGTAACACTGAAAGTGGTTCTAATTAGGTACATTACCACCTCTTTTGGTCAAGCTCTTTTTTTTTTTTTGGGGAGGGGGGTTTAGCTTCATGCGAAATAAACATTATTTCGTTGCGAAAGATTGGCTGAGGTATTAAAAAATTTTAAATCGCAGTAGTGAGTAGAATAAAAGCTTATAAAAAGTTAAAATACAAAAATGGAAGAGAAAATTTTGGTAAAAGAAACGATGAAAATAAAACAAAAAATAAGAAAAAATCTTTCTGCCCAGCTTATTTCTATTTCATTGCATCTTCGCATCTTTTTTCAGAATATAATGAAAGATAAAAAATAGAAAATTAAAGAAAAAAAAAATTAAAATTAAATAAAGAGCTTTCAAAATAAGGAAATAGAATAAACGAATAAATATTACATATTTGTATTTTTTCTTCTTAAATAAAATGGTGGATTTCATTTTTAGATAATTATATGGAATGGTTATGGTTATTCAAAGAAGCAAAAAAATAGAATAAAAATGCTTTAAAAAGAGAAAAATAATTCTTTTAAATACTGGAATTGAAATAAAACTATAAAACATTATGGTAAATTAATAACTACTTTCAAAAAATAAAATGATTAAGAAAACAATAAAAAATGCGTTAAAAATATGAAAATAATTATTTTATAATTTCTTCAGTAAGATCCGTATAATCGAGAAATAGAATTATTGAAGTGACGCGCTCTTTTCCTTTACCATGTAGGCTTCAAAATTTCCATCAAATTTTATAACAAAACTTTTTAATTAGCGCCGACTTGAATAATTCCAGCTCTAGATCTCATCTTACTGGAGAAATTTTAAGAGGATTATTTTCATCTCATTAGTGTATTTTTTATTAATATTTTTTTTTGAAGTCGAGGTTCTATTTTTTGAAAAAAATTATTAATTTACCATAATGCTTTTTCGTTTAATTTTAATTTTAGTATATCTTCTTGAAGAAATTAAAAAAAAATTATTTTTCTATTTTTAGAGTACTCTTATTTTTTTTATTTTTGTTTTGAGGTTTGATTGAATTTTTTATGGAAAAATTTAATCAATGATTTTTCGTTTCTAGCGTTTGTGACAATATTACTTGAAAATTAATATATTTTTGTACTGAAAGATGACTCAAAAACTATCTCATAGAATCTGAAAAAAATTGAATGGAACCACTCTTTATCATTTAAAAAAAAAAGTTCATCGAAATCGGTGCTCAGGTTAAGAAGTTATGCTGGATCAAACATAAAAAAAAAATCGCATATACGGATCGAATTAATAACTACTTCTTTTTTTGAAGCTGGTTAAAAAATGGCCACTTTCCCTTTCTCCCTTCAAAATGTGAAAAAAACTTTAAAAGATAGGTTTTAAATAATACCTTTAAGGACTTTACACCCTTGGACCAAACTTCGTTCATTTTTGTCAATTTTTGGGAAAGTGACATCAAATTTTTGATATTTTTTATCTCCAGTTTGATAAGACACTTTTCAAAGAAGAAGCTTTTCTCAGAAGTTCATAAAAATAACATTTTTGTTTTTACGGCTACAAAAATTTTAAACTTTACGACACCCTATAGAATAGATGGTAATACAATTAAAATAAATGAAAGAAAATTTTTTTAAATTCCACGTGAAAGAGAGGACGTAAAGATGAGAATCTTGAAAATAAGGCAAATACCTTACACAAATATGTACAGATGACAAATCCAAGCCATATAGAGACATGTAGTGCATATTTGTCATCCGTACTATATATTACCTTTACATAAGGTATAATATTTTAGCTGAACATAAATTATGTGGTATGCCAACCGGGGTAGCAACACCCCGAAAGGGTTGCGTCCGGTAGACCGCCAACATCTTGTTTACACCCCCGGTGAGGACCGTATCGACGCTCTGGCACAACTCCAGAAACCCACTTCCAATGTCCCCGAAAACACAAATAAGGGTACAACACGAGGACACCAAATGTGGCCTCGTGCGCCTGGAAAGAAATCCAGGGGGAAAGTTTAAGTAACCCCAGGAACGTTGATAATTTGGAATACATAAGTGAAAGAATATCGAAAACCCAAAACCACCTGGGAAGAACAAGTTATATGTTGACAATTGAACTTTGCCCCGCCATTTCACCCACGAGTAAAAGAATTACCACATCATAGTAAAAACAGAAATATTAAAAACATACCTGTATTTGTAAGTCAAAAACATAATTACCAGCAGTAATACACAGGTTCGTCTTCATAAGCGGGTATGAATGAAGACGTAGCGCATGAAAAGTTACAGACGTAAAAAAGCATGGTGCGAAATATATGTGAGAATAAAGTACGCCAGTACCGTAGTCGAACATAAGTAAAGCGAGAGTGATCGGACGAATATACCACGAGAACGGACAAGCCGTAATCGCGGTAGATAAGACCGGGCCGGGATAACCGTTCTCCTACTTTCAAATATGCGTACATAATTGAAAGTGAAGAGCGGTTATCGATTTTGGGAAAAAACCCGGTTGCCTACGAGTAATCAACCGACGTTGATAATTGCAGGTAACCGAAACGTATTTTACCCGGATACCTCAGATCCCCCCCCCATCTCCCCACATTTCCAGGACATAATCGGGAAAGATAGAATCAAGATCGGGAGTGTAAGTCGAGATTGGGATTTTGGGGAAATGTGGTGAAAATGGAATAGTGGAAAGGGGTATCCGGTAAACATACGTGATTTTGAGAAAGATACACAAAAATTTAGAAATTCTGGAATAGTTATCGTTGCAAGTAGGTAACTGAGTTTTTTGGTTGTTCGACCACGGTATACTGGCTTACAGTTGATTGGCGGACTTCCGGTACTGGCGTTAGTCGACTGATCTTGTAAGTTGAAGTTTTTAGCAGAGGGACCGGGATCGAAAGAAATGTATATTTAATTAAAAAATTGAGGTTTGTATTGTACTTACTTTGGTCCGTGACTGTGGTAAAGAAACAAAAGATGAAAATTAATGATAAGTCCAGATAAAAAAAATGTCAAAAATTTAATAGAAAAAGTAAACAAACAAAAATTCAATACTACTGTAACGAAAACGAGGAAGGACTATCATAATAATAATAATGAAAGTGTATATTAGTGCTCTAATAATAAAAAAAAAGGGGGAGGAACATATGAAAAAAGTTTGAGCAATAATTAATAACAGTATACGAAGAAAGGAAATATGAAATGTTACGAAAAAAAAAGAAACCTGGTACGAGTTAATTAAAGAAAGAGAACAAGAAATAAGATAACACTTATGGTATATTATTTAAGGTATACCAGGTTGTAATAATTAAAAGAGGAAAAAGAACTTTGACCAGATAGTCGAGATCGATAGAAAAAAAAAGAAAGAACAAAAATATACGGTACTTCTGCCCCGTATTGGCGTTACAAAGGAAAGTTGGAAAAATGAGACAAAAATTACTACCTTCCGCGAATGGATCGAATTCGCGGATGGTTAACATCACAAATATATATATACATTTTTTTTTTTTTTTTTTTTTTTGGAAAAGATTTTGGGATAAGAGGAGATTTATAAGGGAGTTGATTACGTTTGGGGAAAAAGTCGTTATCGGGAAGGTTGTCAAGGTCGGAACCCAGTTTTTATCCTTCTTCTGCGGGGGTGGATGTCTACATCATACCGCGGGCCTCCCTGTCCTGGTAGGCTCGTTGAGCGTTGAAACACTCAACGGCCTCACCATTGATAATTACCAATCCGGGCGCGTTCCAGTTCGCCGCGTCCATACAAATTCGAACCTCATTAGCATGGCAGAAGTCGCGTCCTAAAATCACTCCGTTGTTGAGACAGTGTACGAGGCCGAACTGTATCTCGAACGTTTGCTCCCAGGTACGTACCTTGAGCGTAACGGTCTCATCGAAATAGTACGGCAGTCGCCCACTGCCTCTCCACGGCAGATTTACATTTCGCATTCTGCCTGCTAATTTGGTCGATTTGGCAGAACGCGGAACCAGGCCCATGCCACAGATTGATGTAACCAGGTGCCGATCTAGGAAGACCCTGGTGTCGTACACATCCTCCACGCCCGCGAAGAAGGTTATCGGCCATTCGGGGGGAGCGCCTTGGAGTAGGTGATGGGGGAGGGAGAGCCAATTCGAAGTCTACGACTCGGTCTCTCATTCCCCCTGTTGCACCCATTTCCTTCGGCGCTACTACCTCCTCCTGGCTCGAAGTATCTGTTTGGGATGCTGTAACCGATCGCCGGCTTCTGTCCAGTCGTACCTCCAAGTGTGACCGAACGAATCGGTTTCCGCTCGGACGTACTTGACCGGTCATTGAGCCGGGTCTCGGTTCTGTCGGTACCGGTGTCGGAGGTTTGATCTCGTGGAAGGTTTCTGGCACCGGTACCACAGAAGCATCTTTTCCCGGTTGGTGTTTAGGAATTCGGAAGCCGGGGATACAGAAACGTTTTGGGGCTTCCGGCCTTTCGTGTGTTATCGCGGGTGCTGGCTGTACTTTCGATTTTTCCTCTGCTAGGCGTTTGGCGGCGATATCGTCAACTTTTTGCTGGATTGTTTTTCTTTTTATCGTTGATTCCGGCGCCGGTTGGCCTGGTTTATCACCTTGGATGGTCGTTTGGCCGGTTGGTGTTGGTGGTTGTGGTTGGTTCGAGCCTCCGGCAACTTCTCCATCTTCGACGAGTTTCACCTCCGGGAGTTTTGGGGTAGGAGTGGCAGTCGGTGTGACGTCTCCTTTTTCCGGTTTACTCATAGCAGTTTCTTCCGGTTTTGTAGGTTTTGTTAATTCTGCGTGATGATGTTTAATTTTAGTAGTGTGTTTGATTTTGGGGGGACTGGTCGAACATCTTTTTAGTAGGATTATTAGTTTTTTGCCCAGAAAGTCGTGTCGGATTTCGCCATCGGAAGGTTTTTGATTGTCACCACGGATATATTCGGGATTCGTTTTGGTTGTTTGATCGAATCTACCTGGGTCGGCATTTCTCAACCCCCCTTGGGTTGAGACCGTGCTATTCGTGGTGCCAATCGATGGTTCAGGCATTAATTTTTTTGTTTTTGGAACCCATTTTTTCGGGGTTGATGCCTTACGTTTTCTTGAAGGTGCTTCCGATGGTGAAATTTCGGTACCGGTTTCTGGGTTGTCCTCTCGTATACATTTTTTATTAATTGTATTTTTAATCGGGTTTTTAATTTCCTCCTGGATTTTAGGGTTATTGGTAACATTTTTAGGGGGTATTTTGACGGGTTGGGGGCATAAGTATAATTTTTCTACCAAGGTTGGGGTATACGACGACTTGGTAGGTGGGGTATTTTTAATTTCAGGACATGCAGGTTTATTAATTGTGGCGTTTTTACTACCTTCGAATCCGGGTGGCGGTGTTTTCACAGTCGACGGTGTAATCTTAAGTAATTTATCGACGGCACTTGCGAGGTTACTTTCTGCGTTTAATAGGGTGATCGCGTGTTGATAAAATGTTGGTCGCAGGTTTTTCAATAGGACCTTTGCTTTGATAAGGTCTTCATTGTCCGCGTCGAGGAGCGAATTTGCGTGGGCTCGGCTGTTGACTAGGTTTGTGATTTTTTTCATTGTGTCCACCGCGAGGTTGTGTAGGAGCTCGAAGTCTTCTGCCGTTTGCGGGTTCCTAATGTTATCATATTATTAATAAAAATAGCACTAATATCGCGGGGGAGTGACGAAAGAAAGATGAGAGAGGAGAGAGGAAAAAAAAATTTTATGTATGGGGGGATGACGGGTATCGAACGAAGGAATTTCGGACGTCGCGAGGTGTATATAAAAAAAATATAGGGAAAGTTATACAATAATTCACTACGCGATTGATATTCACTGTATAATGAATGTATAATTACTTACATGGTTGATGATTGCTGGAGATGCGTGTACCAAAAAAATTACAAATATCAGTTCCGGGCACGATTCGAAAAAAATCGAAAAAATTATTTTAAATATAAAATAATAAAAAAAATATAAAGAACATGAAAAATAAACTTATGATAACCAGGTACGAAAATCGAGAAGTGTGTTCGGGAGCACAAAAATTGTTAAAGACACTTAAATAATCGCGGCTCTTAATTACGACTAGATTCAACGTGTGATGTATAACGAATGAATTCGTGAATAAGGGTAGCAAGGTTAAGGATTGCGACTTAGTGCTATAATTGCGTATTATTTCCAGTAGCTATACACGAACCGGTGCAGTAGTGTGGGTTTTTTTTTTTTTGTAGGCGCATGCATTGCACGGGCCATTTCTGAGGAAGGATAGGACGAATGGGTGATAGTTTGTATCGGGTTGATGGGCGTGTCTTTACAATCTCGATCGTATTTTTTAGTGATGATCGGGTTTTTTGTATGTCCTTCTGTGCGGCGTATTTGCACTGATGCATTGTTGCCGATTTTACATTGTATGTGAGGTACAATGTAGTTCTTGGTATTTATACGTTGTTTTAGAATATTTATTTATTTTTTTTTATATATATACAGTCTTGAATGGGCTGTTGTCCTTGAATATGGATCTTTTTCTTTTGTGCCGTGCCTCTTACTGTCTTTTTTATTTCGCTTATGATATTTACAGTAAAATAGAAGATGGTCGAAAGATATAAATTGTTGGTTGATCATCGGGTTACTAAATTCGCCTGATGATCACCTAAATTTTGTATTAATATTTGAGGTTGTTTAGATGGTGAGTTTCATATTGTCCAGTTTCGAGAGATTCGAGGAGATATGCGTTTTTTCCTTCTTCTCGGATGACGATGTAAGGTCCTTTGAATAGGTTAGCAAATTTTTTTGAGAAGTTTTTGTCTTTGTTTGACAACGGGTGTGTTTTGACGAAGACTATTTCTCCGGGTTTTAGATGTATTGGATGTTTATGATTTTTCTTGAAGTATTCTTGTCGTTGTTTAAGTTTTTTAACGACTCTTTCTCTAACTTGCTGTAGTATGTTGTTATAGTCGTCTTCGTTGATTTTTTCAAGGTTGTTGCTTCCTTTAATTGAGGGTCGTAGTTTCGATTGTAGGGTAATCGGTGGGACGCCTGTGACAATATGCTCGGTAACGTTGATTTTCTTTTCAATATCGGGTATTAAGTTAGCCCATTTACCATGATTTTTATCGTGGACATTCATCCGTATTCCTTCTGAAATCGATTGCATTACTCTTTCGCACGGGTTGCTTGCTGGTCGATATACGGATGTAAAGCGTGTTTTTATTCCAAGGTTTTCCCAATGTTTTGTCCACTTTTCGGTCATGAATTGGGTGCCATTATCGGATAAGATTACCTTGGGTTTTCCGAATTTGTTTATGTGGTTCATTAGCCATTTTTTGGATATTTCGGTTGTTGCTTTTTTAACCGGGTATAACTTAACGAATTTCGTAAAGATATCTAGTACGACTAGGATTTTTTCTACTCCGCCTCTGCTTTTGGGTAGGGGTCCGAAGTAATCTATGGCGAGTATATCGTTTTTGTTTTCCGCGACGACGTTTTTCATTTCGCCATATGGCATATATTTACGTCTCTTGCATGTAAGGCAGGTTCTACAGCTTTGAATAAAGTCGATGACGTCGTTTTTGCACCCTGGCCAGTCGAAGAATCTATGGATTATCGTTGTGGTTTTATTGATACCGGGGTGGATTGCGTCATGGTGGTAGTATTTTATTATGTCGTGCCGCATACTTTGTGGTAGGTAAATTCTGTATTTTCCGTCTCTGCCTAAGAGTTTGTAAGTTCCGTTTTCTATGATTACTCTTCTATTATGGTTCGTGAGGAACGTCATTTCGATTTCGGGGTAGTTTGATTGTGCATCTGGTATTCCGTTTAGCCATTTGTTAAAATTTCTGGAGTTTAGGTTGTTTTCATTTTCTATTGGCGCACAGTTTAAGTCGGGTGCTGGTATTGATGATAATGATACGAAGTATGTGGGGTCTCTAATTATTATATCTTTGTGGTATCGCGAAAGTGCGTCGGCCACTTCGTTTTTTACACCGGGTATGTGGTTTATAGCTAGGATTCTGAACTCTTCTAGTGTGATGAGCCATCTTATGATTCGATCGGGAGCGTTAAATTTGTCTTTTTTCAACATCGATAATGCCTGATGGTCTGTATAAAGTATAATTTCGAAACCGTAAAGGAAGTACGCGCACTTTTTTAGTGTGTAAACCATAGCGAGTAGTTCTTTTTCGAACGTAAAGTAGTGTAGCTCTGCTGGTTTTAGTAGTCTGCTGACCATGTAGACAATCGTGGGGTCTTTTTTATCTTGGTCATTATCGAATTGGTATACGAATCCTCCTAGACCATATCCTGAGGCGTCGGTTACTACGTAAAATGGTCTGTCGAATCTGGGGTGTGCTTCGACTAGTAGTCTGCTACATTCTTCTTTTAGTTTTTCAAACGATTTGATTTGTTCTAGTCCCCATACGAATGGTATGTTTCCGCATAGTCGATACAGTGGTTCTCCTATATCGGCGCAGTTTGGGATATGTGTTCTAAAGTAATTTATCATACCAAGGAAGGCTTGGACATCTCGTTTGCATCTGGGTGTCGGGAAATGATCGATGCATTCCGTTCTTTCAGGTGATGGTTTAATGCCTTGTCCGCTAACTACGAATCCTAGGAAATTTACTTCTTTTCTTTCGAACTCGCATTTTTTGAGTTTAATGGTAAAGCCTGCGTCTAGCAGTTTTTGGCTTACAATTCGCAGATGTTCTTCGTGTTCGTCTTCGTTTTTTGAGAAAATAATGAAGTCGTCGCAGTATGCTGCGGCGAAGTCCTCGCAGCCTTTGAGTGTTATTCTAACTGCTTTGAGTAGTGCCGACATTGAATCTCGGGTTCCAAAGGGTACCCGGTTCCACTCAAGTGATTCTCCGTCGAATACGAAAGCTGTGTATTTTTTGGATTCTTCGTCTAGCTCGATTTGCATAAACGATTCCATGGCATCCATCTTGCTAAATATTTTCGCTCCGGCAAAGAGGGCTCTGAAGTGTTCGACGTGTGGGACAATGTCGCCTTGCATGTTCATGTATTTATTGAGCATTCTAAAGTCACCAACGGGTCGGTATGAGCCATCGGGTTTTGGGGCGGCTATAATGGGGACACGATAAGGCGAGTTCGACGGGCGTATAACCCCGTCTTCTTTCCATCTCTTGATCGTGTCCTCTATTTCTTTTCTTTTCTTTAGTGGCAGCGGGTAGTTCTTACACATGTAAGGTGTGTATGTTTCTTTCACATCTAGGTTATGTTTATATATCTTACATTTACCCAGCTTGCCGCCGTAGACGTCTGGGAAATCTTCGATAATTTTTTTGATTCTCGGAGACATGACTTCTGCTTCGGGTGGTCTGATTTTTGTCTCGGCTACAGTGGGTTGGTGGTTTTGTGGTAGGGTGGGTGGTGAGGGCCAGATTGTTGTTGTTTGTACAAAGTTGCTGTCCGTGACATGATCGTTTTCGTTATCCGTGCTTTCCTCTAGTTTGGAGATGTCGATATTTTCGGAGGTTTGGATGTTCGAGATCATGCATTCCTTGAGTAGATTTAAGGGGTCTTTTAGCATTCCCTTTGTTGCTAATTCTCTGATTTGTTTGTAGTTATATGTCGGTACTTTTTTCTTTTGTCTGGTGATTTTGTCCTCCGGTTTGTCCTGTTTCACTGGTATCAGGAAACATAGGCCTTGCCTATAACCAAAACCGACTTTGGCGTGGTATAGAAATAGGAATTCTCGGCCGATGATGATTGGGGTGTTGAATTTTTCGACGACTCTCATAATCGACCATACTGGGATTTTGTCCAGGCCTTTGTCGAGGAAGTTGACGTGACAGTAGACGTTTTTTATGACTCGTGAATGTTTTTTGCTAGTTACGCCTCTGACAAGAATATTTTTACACGCTGCTTCGTTAATTTCTTTCGGATCGGCTCCTTTCTGTACCAGGTCGCATATGTCCTTATTTATGAAGTTGTAAGGGCTGCCATTGTCGAGGAGAGCTGGAAGAGCGAATCCCCAAAGTTGGATTAGGATATACGTCGCGTTGATGAAATCGGGTAATTGTACCGTGACGTGTTCCTCTTTGGCTTCATCCACTTCGAATTGATTAACCGTAGAGTAGCCTTCTGTGGATTTTAGTTTGAAATAATCGGCATCGCTTGTAGGTTTTTTGGGATGGTTATTTCGATTTTTGTTGTTTTTTCTGGTTTGCTCTTTTCGACCTGGTTTGCATCGACTTTCTTGCCTTCGATGATCCACGATATTTTGGTGTCCATTAGTTTGTAGGCTTCCGGGGTGAGGGTTGTTTCGTTTTCGTATAAGGTTTCCTTAAGTTTGAAGCGCCTTGAACCGTCTTTAGAGTAATAGTATTCCCCGTTATTGTATGCCTTTTCTTTCCAGAAGTCTAGGACCACGTGGTCTAGGTTAGCGTAATCGATGTTTCTGGCTTGACAAAGCTTATGGAGTCTCGAGTTTAGAAGATCTAGGTCTCGCCAGTAAGCTTTGTTCTCTGCGTTTGATTTTTTGGGAATGATTTTCGAGACGATCAGTTTTTGTATGCCTCTTTCTTTCAACCTTTGGATGATTTTATCGTACGTGTGTAGGAATTTTTCTTTATGAAAGTTAGCGAGCAGGTGTTCTTCGAAGCCTAGGATTGATAGAATCTTGGTGGCATTTCTAGGTAACTGATTAATGTTATCATATATGAAGTCCAGCTCATTTCCCTTTTTGCAGAAGGTGTCGTTCATAAGGGAGCACTTTGATATGTTTGTTTTCTCTGGGTTGTTCTTCAGGAAGTGTACCGCTATTTCGTCACCAAGTACGATAAAGTCTTGGTACGTGAAAAAGATAGGTTTGTAGTCGTGTATGAATTCCTTAGGTTTTGTTCTCGATTTTTCTACTTCGGTGGTCTTTACTGGGATTTTTACTTTCGATTTTTAGTAAGTTTTGTGGCGAATTTGGTCTGGTCTCCGTCTCGTCTTCGCCAGGCGGAGACGGAGTATTTAGTTTTCCTGGGCGTTATCCAACTGTTCCGTCTCTTTATCTTCTTGGAACTTCTCTTCATGTTCGTAGTTGGTTTTGGTGTTATTAACCTTAGGTGTAGGTTTATAGAATGGTTTCGTGGGATTGCTCTCTGATTTGGCAGTCGTTTTATCGCTAGGTACGTATGTGTATGGTAGTCTTTGGAATGAGGATTTGTTTTTGTCTTTTAGTTTCTTGACGGATTCTATTCTCTTTTCCAGAGTGTTGCGGCTGGATTTGGATGACCATACCAGGTCTTGTTTTCTTATGCCATCGAGTACCTTGGCGAATTCTTTGAGGGTTTTTATCTTTTCGGGATCGATTTTGTCTTGATGGTTCAGGGGCATTTGTTCTCTGAAATGATCAATGATATACTTATTGCCCATGTGGACTCCAGCAAGTCTTTCGCGCCAGTAATTGAAATAGGGCAGGAAGCTTGTGAATTTGGAGTTCGCTCTCGTTGAGTTTTTAAATTGGGCATAGAATCTTTCTTGAATTTCGTTTGTCCATTCGTTATCTAGGAATGCTTCTTCCATCCGTTCAAAGCCCATGTTCTTTTTTAGCTCATCGTACCAGGTACTGCACCATACAGATTCATGTATTAGGTTGAAGAAAAGTTCGCCGGATGCGTAGTCGTCGTCTTGTTCATCGACTACGTGATTGCGAAATTCTCGGAGAAATTGTAGCGGTGTGCGGGAATCATCTTCGGGGCCTTGATACGGGTTGACTTGGAAAGCTTTTTCTTGTAGTCGCTGTAGGGCTTTATTTTTGCCTGATGTTACGGAGTCGTTGAAGTACGATCGTCTCGACTGCGGGCGTTTGTTTCGAGTTGGTTTTCTGGGTGGTTCGGGGTCGGAGTCAGAGGGTTCCGACGTATTCGGGGTGTCATCGTTGTCTTGGTTTTCATCCGTGTCTTGATCGAAGCGAGTACTAGAGTAGATATTATGGGGGTTAGATTGGTTTTTTTCCGGGTTAAAACGTACCGAGGATTTTCTAGGGGCTTTGGTGTTTGTTTTCGATAGATTGTTCGCCGTGCGCAAGACAGCAGATTTTATTGAGTCCTCGTGGTTAACCGGGAGTGTTGTAGGTTTATTTTGGCTTTGGGACGGTGAACCATCGTTAATGAGTGGCGAAAGGTTTTCTAAAATGGCCTTGAGAGTGTCTTCCATATTATTGAATCTGCAGTCCATATTGTGGAGTCGCGCATTTATTTGGTTCTCGGTTTCCTCTTGTTTCGCTAATAGTGATTGGGTTTCTGTTTTGTTTTTGATAAGTTCTTCCGAAATTTTCTCTACCATATTAGCAAGTAACGTGGAATTAGAGTTTGTTTTTTCTAAATTTTGGGAGATGTCTTTGAAAGCACTTTCGTATCCTTTTAATTTTGGAGGCGTTTCGAATTTTTCGTTAAGTTTTTCAACTGCCGTTAGTAGATTTTCGAATTTAGTATTCATTACGCTGAGTGTTTCTTCGAGCTTATTTGAGAATTTTTCTTGATCGTCAAGGCGTTTTGGAATCCCTTCAATGTTATGAGATAATAAACGTAACCTCTTGTCGAGAGAATCAAGGGTGGGGGCGGGTACTGGGTTTTTAGGCGGTACCACCCCGGTAGTCGAAGTACTCATGGTGGGAAGTGTTTTAGTACTGATGTTTCTGGCAGCTTTGGTCTTGTTCCGGGTGCCTGCTGCAACTGGGGTATTTATCTGGGGTACGTGAATACCCAAAAGCGGCGGAAGGTTTTTGTATTTAGGAGAAATAGGGTCTCCTAATTTACGTACTATTTGTTCGGGGGTATGACGTACGTAGCGTCACGTGTAGTTCGTACCGTAAAATTCTGGCCGGGTATGTTAGCGGGGATTTCGTATTCTTTAATTATATCTTCCGGTCTAATTTCTTCGCCTTCTTTAAGATCTAGTAGTGAAGCGTTGACGTCATACAGTTGTTCGTCGATTTCGAGCAGGTCGTAGTCCAAATCTAATTTCCTCTCCGTCGTCGTTAGTCCTTCCTTACCATCACTCATGAATGAAGGGGAAAAAGAGAGTAACGGGTAGATCAAAAGTAAGTAACCGGTTCGTATGAGTCGACTGGAAATTTACAATCTTCGAGGGATAAATAAAAAGACTTGACAAAATAACTACGAGAGACGATCTTAAAGAATAAAACAATGGCGATAAGAATATCGGCGCGTGTCCTGGTATGAAGGACGAGAATGTTATCGGTCCCTATCGGACGAAGAAAAGAGAAACGTTCTGGGAAAGACCCAGAAGTAAATCTGTACCTGCACTATAATAGCGCTTAATCGATTATTTCGAGCAGCGGCTCAAAAGAATACCTGAATTACGTTAAATAGAGGTACCTTAGTAATCCGACAAAGAAAGGCGGATGATAAAAAAAGGACAAAAGATATCGGGTATCTATACACAAAAAAAACACGTTCTTAAGGAACGAAAGGGCAAAGTACACGCCTAGGCAAACAACAAGAAGAAATATTACGTTGGCGGTACTGATAAAAAAAAACAACAAAAATATACGCGATGACGAGAAAGCGACAAATGCAAAAACACAAAAGTCACCGCGTGTATATAGCAAAGAGACACGACGTTAATTTTAATAAATAACGCAAAGTAACAAGAAAAGAGTTACTTTAATTCAATGATGGGTAGTGGGCTACTACGGCGGGGAAGGAAACAAAGTTCAAAAACACGTTCAGGGTGGGTTTGGTTTCGATAATTTTAATAAAATTTAGGGTGGTGAAACGCACATAGGACAAAAATGTAATGTTCACCGTTTTTCAAAGACAGAGATCGTATTTACAAACTTTAATATTACGGATCTCGAAAAGACAAGTTCAAAATGGATAGGTCCATTTGGCCATAAAAAAGACACATAAAATACGAAAATCGGAAGGGGACAAACTTCGTCATATTCGTATATAAAAAAGGCAAAAGCACGCAAATTTTGGGCGCTACCATGGTCACTCCCCGCGCGAAGAGTAACACGTGGATACCAAAATGAATATATCCATCCTCGAGGGTTCTACAGGACATACGCACTTCTAGCCTGGAGTACAAGCTTACGCCAGGTTAGGGCAGTCAAGTATAGCCGACGCCAATGGACATTAGTTAGAAACATCGCAAGTTTCAAATTTTAATAAAAGAACACAAAATTTCAGTTTAGCATTTTAATAATTACATTAAAAAGAAATTTTAAAGACAGAACATAAAAAAAATGGCTGCTAACCTCAGGAGAAGTTAGGTTTTGAGAAGCCTGCCACGTGGAATTTTTAAACGTTAACGTGGCGGAACGGCGTTTCGTATGTAAACATTATTAAATTCCAAAAAATCGCGGGACGTTCAGGGGTCCCTGTTCGGGCGCCATTTTTTTAAACACCGGGTGTTAAGATCGTTGTGCGTGTGAGGAGTAAGAGTGAGAGGTGGGGGAAATCTGGAGGATCCACATGTGTAGGAGTCTAGTGTCCGCGCTAGCAGTGTAAAAAAATGTGGTATGCCAACCGGGGTAGCAACACCCCGAAAGGGTTGCGTCCGGTAGACCGCCAACATCTTGTTTACACCCCCGGTGAGGACCGTATCGACGCCCTGGCACAACTCCAGAAACCCACTTCCAATGTCCCCGAAAACACAAATAAGGGTACAACACGAGGACACCAAAAGTGGCCTCGTGCGCCTGGAAAGAAATCCAGGGGGAAAGTTTAAGTAACCCCAGGAACGTTGATATTTTGGAATACATAAATGAAAGAATATCGACAACCAAAAACCACCTGGGAAGAACAAGTTATATGTTGACGATTGAACTTTGCCCCGCCATTTCACCCACGAGTAAAAGAACTACCACATCATAGTAAAAACAGAAATATTAAAACATACCTGTATTTGTACGTCATAAAACATAATTACCGACAGCAATACACGGTTCGTCTTCATAGCGGGTATGAATGAAGACGTAGCGCATGAAAAGTTACAGATGTGAAAAAAGCATGGTGCAAATATATGTGAGAATAAAGTACGCCAGTACCGTAGTCGAACATAAGTAAAGCGAGAGTGATCGGACGAATATACCACGAGAACGGACAAGCCGTAATCGCGGTAGATAAGACCGGGCCGGGATAACCGTTCTCCTACTTTCAAATATGCGTACATAATTGAAAGTGAAGAGCGGTTATCGATTTTGGGAAAAAACCCGGTTGCCTACGAGTAATCAACCGACGTTGATAATTGCAGGTAACCGAAACGTATTTTACCCGGATACCTCA
>WOFM01001274.1:0-16395 GCA_011428145.1 Ericerus pela
TATGAATTTTGATGGTCACATTAACTGTCTGCAAGTTTATATGCTTAATGGTATGTTATGATTGTACGAAATGTGTTAGCTGCTGACAAAATATTAGACAATGTTAAATTTAAAAGCATTTTTTTGTGAAAAAATGAAAAATAAATTAAGCCGATGGAGTATGATACATAATCATATAATTTAAAATAAAACCAATGAAATATAATGAAGTTATGAACAAGAATAAGAAGGCAAAAGCATGTGGTTAATTTTTGTGAAAAGCAAAGTTTTTGCAAATTAGAAAGAAGAGGGAAAAAAAGCTTTACTGGAAGTATCGTCCAGTCGATCCGCACCAAAATTGGTAGCCTGCTACAATCAATTATAGTGAATATTAAAAAAAATGGTGGTAACGGAAGTACAATCCGGTCAATTCGCACTAAAATCAATAGGTCTGGTCCTTGGCTCAGTAAAATGTTCGTGCCAAATTTCGTGATTATGGGACGAAAATTGCGACCTGTACTGCGGGAACAAAAAATTGGCTAATATTTATCTATCTGTCCTATTAATTCCTATCTATCTATCTATCATATATATAATATATATATGTAAGCTCTTTAGAAAATAATGAAGAATCATGTAGACACATCTTTCATCTTTCCATACTTAAAATCCATCAATGGATGAATAATACAAATCTAATATATATATGAGAGATCTCTGCAACTCACTATATCAGCGAGTGCGAAACACAGACACAAACTGTGGTTATTTTAAGAATGTGAATACATATTCTTACATATATATGAATTTGAGTTATTCATGACAAAATTTTCCTGAAATCATAAAACGAAAAACGTACCCAGCCCCAACCTTGGGGGCAAATACCGCACCAATCTAAAGAAAACCTACTTAAATGTGTTTTATTAGGGAAATAAGTGGTTGGTATTCTTTTGGACTAAATCGAAAGGATTCAATGTTTCATATGGTAGCAACGAAGCCTACGTTTTCTCTTCTTGAACGAGTGTTGGTGTTTGCATAAATGGTAGAACAGGATGTTTGGAGGAAGGTTTTTCTTAAATTATCAAGTATCAAGTCGTACGCATTATTCGTTCGATTGCGTCGCTTATAGGGTACCAAGTGAAACACCAAAGCGAAAGAAAACGAGCTATAAAAGGTTGGCGGTGGGAATAAATTGGTTTCCACGTTTTGGTCATGTTTTTTAATTTCCCTTTTAATACGTTCGCGAGGGTTCGAAACGTGTCCGCCGCATTTGGGTTGCGATGCTGTAGCTGTTGCCGCAAACAAACATTCGTACGCCAGCGAGGGGCCGATGGTGATGGTATTTTGTTGCTGTTGTTGGTGTGTTGGTGCTGAGCGTCGACTATAGTCGCCCATATCCATTGAATATGTACCAGTGTATCGAATACTCTGTG
Source organism: Ericerus pela (assembly GCA_011428145.1). Taxonomy (NCBI): domain Eukaryota; kingdom Metazoa; phylum Arthropoda; class Insecta; order Hemiptera; family Coccidae; genus Ericerus; species Ericerus pela. The sequence continues at coordinate 1,413 of WOFM01001274.1, forward strand.
CTTTGTCGTTTGTGCCCGTTTTTTGGACTCGCTCTTTGCTCTACGGTTTAACGTCGGTTGTTGGGTAGACGGTCGACGTTTTTTGGGATTAAGACAGATTTTACATTTAATTCCTTTGTATACGCAGTGGTAGACAGACACAAACGAGAGACGACGACGATGTCGACAAGAGGTGACGAGGTAGAGTGTCGTTAAATTATTCCGTTTTGTGTGTACGTTGTGTTGTGTTGTACAGACACTCCATAATATCGTACAATCGAACGGGGACATGCGGGTAGCAGCGTTTTGTAGAACACGGCATCGCGATGGGCTGGTTCAGGGGGGAGGGGCGACGAGGCGGCAGTCGAGACGAGTGCGCCAAGAAAGAATGCTAGCCGTCGTCTTTTCCCCCGCCCTCCGCACCCGTTTCTTCTTCGCTCGTATTCGTGTTTACACGATAAAAAAAAAACGTACTGTGTACCTATCGAATAAACAAACGTGCCCTGCCAATGGATTCAGGAGCTGAAGCGCTTTAATGGGGATGCCGCAGGAGATGTGGTAGATACTTTCACTGCGTATACTCCATTCCGTTACACGGTGTAAACGACGCTGGATATTTAAATAATCGGTTTAAAACGCTTGTAGATGTATGAAGAGACCAATTTCTAATCGTTTTATGTCCAAATAAGTGATTTCGAGAAAAACAAAACTATTACACAATGTCATTCCCATTAACGGGACTCTCAAAAGTAATATTCCTAGCTGATTAATGTAGCAATTTTTTGTGATTTCAGTTCTCTTCGACCCGTTTTCAAAATTTGGCCGATGGAGTGTGGGCTAATTGTAATTTACATTATGCATTTTTCCTTTCATTTTTGTTGAAAAAAAAAAAAAAAAAAGTTAAGTAAAAACGAATTTTTAAAAATACATTCGAATAAAACTCCTCCCACTAAAGTCCCATGTCCAAAACTCCGAAAGAAACTTACATTAGAAAATAAAAAAAACCTGACACTGAGGGGATTTGAACGCGACTACCCTCTGGACTGGATTAGAGAGTCATGATAGGTTCTGGAATGAAAGCAGGGAGTGAAGCCTGAATTTAAAAATGAGACAACCACATTCCCTTTGGGCGATTAAGAACCACTATCACATCACATCAAAAGGCAAAAAAAAGGAAAAAGAAATTGGGCTCAAATCATATCACATCATCAATAACAACATTACAATTTCTCCCACATCACCCCTATCCTGACTCTAACCACTAAACATGATCTCCAAATTAGCTATCACAAATAAAATTGAAGACATTGTACTTACAGATAAGCAAGAATAAAGAACTCAGCTATTCTGAAGAAACATCCTTTATTTGAAATAGCAGTCGGACAGCAACATGGTTCATCAACTTAACAGAACTTAAGAAACCAATAAAAATTGTTTTTAATTAAATTTTTAAAAATATTCCATTTTGATGGAAACCCTTTAAACAAAAATTAACAAATTTTGTTTTTTTGTTATTAGTAAACGATTAATAAAAAACAAACTTTCTTGTTATTTAAAACACTAAAAAATTTTTACAACTTTTCGATTTTACTAATTGAGCTTTAAAAAAAAGAGCTGAGAGATGTGCTTTTGTCAACCTCTAGAATAGAACTGAAAAAGGTAGTTAAAATTGAAAATGAAGTAACCAATTTCAACAAAAACAAAAGATAAAAATAAAATGGACAGAGCATATAAAAGGTTTTCTGAATTCCCCCAAATTGCTGAAATACAAAGGAACATAGAAAGAGATTAAAAATAATAAAAGAAAGAACAGAAGATAAGGATAAATAGGAACTTCTTATCAAAAGGAGAACAAAAGAAAAGCTTCAGGTCATGATTGTGGAACTTCCTCAAATGATGGTAACAAAAGAAAAGTAAAAATCCAAAGTTGATAATGTTATGAATTGATAAAAGATCGACGTTGAAAGGAAAAGAAGTGAGTATAAAAATTTAATTTTTTATCAGGATGTATTGAGAGATAAATGAGAAAGAAAAGTGGAAGGTGTAGAAAAATAAAAGAAGTAGGAAGAAAAGAAGATAAAGAAAGATTGAGAGGAATGATAAGAGATGGCTTTTAAATGTAAGAAATAATAATAGTATTAATAGGATGAAATAAGGTATGTCTTCTTATCTCCTTTCATGTTTTTACTTGAAAGATGAAAAAGAATATTCTCGATCAACCTCATTCCACTTGCTTCTTGACTGTAAATAAAATAATTTAGACATTTTTCTCTCGACTGAAATAATATTATGAAATTGAAATATGTGGTTTTTTGGGATACTCTACACTCATAGGGTTTGAAAATTGTTAATTGGGGAAGAACTCAGAACTCGTTGATGTCAGTAAGAATAAAGTAAATAATAAAGTAATAATAAATGAAAATTCTAGAGGGGTAAAGGTACTGGACTCCATATAACCAATCATAGTAAATTTTATCATACTATTTTTTTATACACTATATCTGAAGAAGGATATAAATACGAATGCAAATAAGGACAAAATGTTCTTCTTTGGTTTTTAATTACTACCTGTTTATTTGTTCATTTATTGATTCTAATTTATGTAAAGTGTTAATTTAAAATATTATACTTAGCTCAACTTACTTATGTAAAATCATTTGAAAGTCTTTTCTAACAAACAAAGTTAAGGTCCACCATAAGAGAGTGGGTAACTAGGAATTCTATTTAATTTATTTTAGTTTATTTTATTCATTGATCCAGCTTATTTGTTTGTGAAATGTTCACACAGAAAATAATTGGTAAAAGTGTCAACTCTGAAAATAAGTAACACTACTAAGTCAAATCTATTTTCTTGATGTTACAAAAACTCAATTTCAACGCCACTAAATGTTTGTTATTAGTTCAAGAACTACGTCACATTTTGTTGTTAGTGACTACATTAAAAGTGTATAAAAATGGAAGGTATGTTTGATATGTCAGAAAAGTGCTGTACTTGAAACATTTTAGTTCTGGACCAATTCCGTTGGAAGGCTGAGCTGACTGCTGAGTTCTACCATACGATCTTGGTTCTGTGTCAGTTCTGTCATTCTGTGATATGAGATGTCCCAAAAAACTGATATGTTAAATAGAAAAATGATAAGACACACACTGGTTATGTAATGTAAATGCTGTTAGATTTTTGTAAGACTTTTCATCATAATTTACTCGTAGTCATAGCATTCAAAAAATATCAAAATTAATGTTTATATGTGCATACGGGTTGGCAGAAGAAAAAAGGTGTTCGCAAGAGAAAATCCGTGCTGTAGTAACTACAAACCTAATTAATGACTGTAAAAATCCATTAGATTAATATTACAAATAAGGAGAGGAAATGTAAGAAGTGTCTGCAACAATTTACTCCAGCCCTAGAAACCTCAAAATAATCTACTTGCAATGACGGGAAAAGGTTCGATTGTATTGTTTGAAACTCTTTTCTGGAGTTACTTTTCCTTCAGTAGTGTTAATATTCAAAAATGAATATTAATATTACTGGAGGATAGTTCGATTAAATAATTTACCAGCGACACTTATGTGGTAGACCTTGACTTCTCAATAAGACTTTAAAGAAATATTTCAAACACATTAATTTTAAATCACAATAGAATAGGTAAATCAAAGTTTGTACATTCAACAGTATACAAGTAAGTATAATAAGACAAGTAGTCGAGGAAGACCAGAACAGTACAAATATTCTGTCTTAAATGTAAGTTTGTGTATACAATCAAGGTATATAAATTTCCACTGTGATCAGTACTAAGTAGAAATTTGCTGAATGGAGCGATTCGTGTATTCGAGGAATCATTCGAATGGGGTCACCGAATATCGTGAATATTGTGTGTATATAAAGTTATTAAACGAAAACGAGAAAAATCAGGCAAATTAGAAAGAAAAAAAAGTAGAAGAAGAAGAGTAAATGGAATGCAGGGATTTTGTTTAGCAAATAAAATAATTTTGTCTATGTGTTCGAATACAGTCGTCAGTAAGGATTGTGGTCGACTTTATACATTATGCTACTTATTTCTTGAGCAGATACACTTCTCGTTACTTAGCAGCACCGATTAATTCATCTTCACGTATAGATTGAAAATATGTAATTGGGCCTATACTTACGGATGTTGATAGTGTATAAATTAATTGATGTTAAGTACTGTAATTTCGTTTGGTTCACTTTGATGATGGTAGTAGTGCGTAACGTGTTGCAAATTTTCAAACACTCGATCATGAAATTCAGCACTGGTGAGTAAAATCAGAACAGAACTCACAAGATGAAAGATTCCAAAAATAATATTTTCCTTTTAAACTGAGAACAAACTTGTTCGTCAAAGAATATAAAAAAATAGCGGATCCAAAGGGGATTACAGGGGCTGCGCCTTGGTGTACCAACATGCACTAGATAAGACGAATTATTTCTAGAGATTGGAGAATTGATTTGAACCTCCCTTCAGCTAATCTTAGATCCGTCACTGGCTGGCTGTACGCGACAGTTTGAGAATGCGATGTTGCATTTGATGAGCCAAAATTCACACTATGGTGTCTCACTTCTATTTGTCTTATTCGACTTGAGGCTTTTCCGTATTTACCAACGTGCAGGTTGAAAAGAAAAGTAAAACAATTTATGTCGTCGACTAGAATAGGAACATGAGGGTAGAATATTCCTTTTGAAGTGCCAATCTACTTACCGAAAATTTTCATCTTGCATGTATGAAAAGCGCAGCAACAGATCGAATATTTAACTAATCTAATCAGAGAGGTAGCCAGCCACTTTTCAATGTACACCTATATGATATGTTCGTATCTATCTCAAGTTTATAAGACAACTGAAAACAATCTGAACTTTAGATTTTCAAGTATCAAAGCTTCCAGTGGGGGAGGCTGCGGAAATTTTTTGCGTATGACTTAATTAGGCTACTATGAAGTTGTATTTTTTATTCTTCTAAAGAAAATCATAGTTTTCTGATTTTTTTTTTTTTTTTTTTGTGAGGGGGATGCTCTCTGCGTACGTCACTACTTTCAGCTCTATTAAAATCCATCGTTTTGTGTTGTCTCAGTGTAATTACACTGTAGAAGAATTTGAATCCCCAACAAAGTATTAAAATATTATCCAGTACTCGAGTAGAGTGTATTAGGCGTATTAATCTCGTCTCTTATCCGTTACCCAGCTTTTTATCTTGTTTCTGCATTTTACTTCTCGTCGTCATTGAAACTTTCGTGTTGGGAAATTGGGAAGACGACGTCGAAGTTTTTTGCACGTTTGCTCACCGCCTCGCCCAGCGTCGCTTCGGTTCTTCCGTTACAAATTTTAAGAATATTTTTCGTTCTTTAGTGTGGGTAATGGATTGGCTGGGGAGAAGGAAAGGGTCGGGTGCAGACGTGAAGTTGAGAAGTTTTAATTTCAGATTACAGTAATTCGAAGTATGAGTATGAGGCGTGTATTAGTGTGTGTTAAACACGATCCGGATGTATTGCGGAATTTTAAATGGCCTCCCGCAAAAACGCGTGTACTTCCACGGAAGTATTTTTTTTATTTTACGTTCGTATCGTCGCGTCGGCATTGCTCCACCCCCTCCCCCTAACATTCTCACTTTCATCCCTTTGAGTAGGAAAAGGGGTATGTGGGTGGTGGCGAGAGGTTGTCGCGTAGTTGTGTTTGTGGCTCGGACAGTACGTGTCGTGAATTTTTCACATTATTTGGTCGATTAGGTGCGTTATTCCACTCCCCCTCACCATTATCTTGGTCGTCGTCTACTTGTAATCGCTTGTTTCTTTGACTTTTGATTTTTTTTTGGCATTTATTATGAGTGGTCACTGTGTCACAATTGCGATTAACATGAAATTTGTGGTATGGCGTTTGGTTTGTCTGCTAATTTGGCAGATTAGAAAACTGTTTTATGCTCGTGATGCGTTAAGCAATGAAATCAACAGCAACTCCGTGCGAAGTAAACGGTTGGAACTGGATTCAACTTATGACGATTATTCATTGTTTGGTCCACTAGAATAATGAAAAGGTGGAAGATGGAAAAGGAAATTGTTTTGGTTTTATGTTTATTATTTTACTATATTGACCCTTTCATCAGTTTTCATACTTTTATACTGTGGTATCCGAGGGGTGGTTATGTATAAACTACAATATGCGGTCACATAAATTTGTATTTCAATATTTAAAATGGAGGAAGACAAAAGTCCAGATAAGCCAAAGTTTGTAAGATTGATAGGACCTTCGAAGTCATATTTAAAAGTTTAAGAAAAGGACGTATTTTGTGGATTTGGAATTGTTTAAGAGTTGATATGGAAGAACATCAATGAAACATTTTGATTATTTTACCCCTACATAATTATAGGGTAAAATTTAACGAAACGTAATTTTGAACAAAACGTGAATTTCAAAACAAAGAAAATTTATTTTATGAGACATACCGGAAGAACAGCTACAAACTTCTAGAAGACAGCCAACAGTATCTGTAGTTAGCGAACACCAATCAGATTTTCAAAGACAAACCTTTGAATTTCTTGATGTGGAATCAAATTCCGGTATCTATCTCAGGAGTAAATTTAATGTATAAGGTACCAGAAGAGTTTAGAGAACCATCAGATTTATATGGTGTCAAAATCCAGAATGAAGGACCATTTAGAATGCAACGACAATACAACTTATGGATCTGGTTTCTGGTTTTCACATTGAAATCAGTTAGAGGCCAGGAACAGGTATACATAATTACAAGTTGGTTGTGAAAAATGCAGACATTTTCCATCTTTCATGATTATCAATCAGAATCTTGAAGTTTTTATCAAAAGTGATTTATATGAGGTTTTATAGGCAAGTTTTCAGGGATTTTCCTTCAAAGATTTCCTAAAGTGGGATGGTACCTCTACCAAGGAAATTTTTGATTGGTTTTTCAAAGTAGTGTGAGTCTAATAAAAAATGGAGTAAATGGCAGGTTGGTCATTCCTTCGGTGAATTTAATGATTTTACTATTTGTGGAATGTGATATATGTAGGCTGAAACAATTTCCAAACATATTTGACAAGATTATGGGTTTTTTGAGTTTGAATAGAAAGCCAAAGGAATTTTCTGACCAAATTTTTTACAGTAATTTCATAAAAGAGTAGTCTTATTAGTTAGCATTTCCTTTATTTTCTTATGATTTTGATTGCCAAGTAATATATAAGTCAAGAGCATTGATTTGAAAGAATTTGATTTTGAAAAAAGAGAGTAATAATTCATGTCAGATTATTAGTTTTAGTATTCTGGAATGTGTACGTTTTTTATTGTTTATTACTTAGACGACTGTAGTGCATTTAAAATAATTTGCTTAGGTAGTCTGTTTATAAGGTGGTTTTGTTGTGTATAGCGTGTTCCAGTTATTTGAGAACGAATTTTGAATTTGGATTTTAGAGATTCTACAGAACCAAAGTCACAAAACTTCAAAAGTGATAGTGTGGAACTACTCGCTAACTCGTACAAAACAAATTTAAAAATAAAAAATTCTATAAAAGTCAAATATGAATTTTTTGTCTTATCATATGCTGAAAAAATTTCTCTCTGTAAAATAGAATTAAATCTAGGAGGTAAATTATTCTATTACATTCGGTACTGAGAGATTTATTTTGATTTTTTTTTATTCCAGTCCAGTTATCAGATTTTTTCATTCTTCTTTTTTTTTTCGATGTAAATGAAGGGTAGGGGTATACAAGGTGTATGTTTTAAGTTAAAAGAAAAAATTTGGCAATAAAGAGTTCAGTGGGCGAAATTTGGTTTTTTCTACCCATCAGTGAGAAATTAATTATTGGTGAGATCCTTTATCGTGGGTCAGTTTTTCATATTTTTCTGCAACTTGCAAGAAAAATGTTCCAACGTAATTTTTTTTCTCCAATTTTGAATCTTAATTAAGCTGCTTCTCATCTAAATTTCATTATCTTCAAAATTCATGCACTCTGTATAGCACACTGCAAACACAAGTGTAGAACATCCATCCGTTAGTTCATCCCTTCCAAACTGTTGAAAACCCAATGTTTGTACACCATACTATACAAGTACTAGAAGTACGATACCTACAATTGAACACTTATGACGCAAATTACTGGAGTTGTCTTGTGTGAATTAATAAATAAATGAGTAAATAAGTATAGAAATGGTAATGGTAATAAATTTGAAGATTGTTATATTGAAAATGAAAATGTTGTGACGTCCAAAAATGATTGTCACATGATTATTTGAAAAAGTTAATCAGAAAATATAAGCAGTCAAAAGACAAGATTTTGAAGGATACTGAAGATCGCAGATTGCAAGTAATACCAATGGCTTAGATCAGAAGGGGAAAACAATGTAAAACAAGCTTGCCTACATACTACATAGAACCATGATGTCTTGCCTCGTGGTATCTCTCACAACTCCCTATAATTGTTATTTAAAAGCTTTTAGTTAGAGAGAAAATGACCTTCCTTTACAGTTTAAATAATAAGTAAACTTGATTATTATAGTTACCAATGTCATAACCAGATATTTTAAGGTTTTACACTCTTGATGTTACAAATCCGTTGATGAGTTGATCTTGGTAGCCATGATGATCCGATGTTAATTAGAAAGATGTTCTTACCACTTAATCCTCTGGTTTGATATTGGGATTGTAGTGAATAATAATAGAAAACACAGGAAGAAAAAAGTGAATTTCCAAACTTGAGGAACTTTTAATTACTTGAGTTTCATTTTATAATATTGGTGGCATGATTGAAAAACATACCGGTTAGAAATGGAGTAAAATGTATGGTGTGAGAATTCCTCATTTCACAACCAGATTGTTATCTTAAAGATCTGGTTTCTTCCACGTCATTTTATTTGATTATTCGTCGTTGAATTCCATTTTTGTATTTGTTATACCATATAAACTGTAGTCTGAATTTACAAAGATGATCGACTGTAGGAAAACATAAGAATAAATTAAGGAATTGAATCTAGTCAGTTCAAATGGAACTCAGCTGTTTGATTTTGATAATATGACGAATTTTTATTATTTATTAATTGTAAATTAAGATAGACCTCACAATGTTAAATTGTCCCTCAAAATAAAATGCAAAACGTTCTAAAAAAAGTGAAAAAAAAAAAGAAAAGAAAAAAAAGGAAAATCATTCTAATTAAATTCGGATCGATGCGGACTGTTTAACCCTCACTCTCTCCTACTATTTTTCATCTCGTCGTGGTTATGATGCTGGCTTTGGTATTTTTCAACACTAAAATTTAATCTCTCTTCTCTTCTTGTATTACGCACTTTGGTTTACTTAATTTCTTTACGAGGGTCATTAGTTTCTGTATTCTGTAGCTCTTTGGAAGAACCTCTTCTTGTTTAAGCACTTATGATAGGGTAATAACTTGTGTACTTGATTATTTTATATTACAACAGCTGAAAATTTTGTACGTCAGTACAAAAATATCAATATTTCGGACCAATTTTTGATATTTTTGTTTCTTTCAAAATTTGTAAAGTTACTTCATGAGCCGTTTTAACATTGGGAATGTTTAACCTGAGGTATATAGTAAAAACATGACGTCATGTGCAACGAAAAGTGAAAAATGTAAACAAATTCAAAAAACGATGATTGTTCTGTTAGTGTGCGTGTGTACTTGATTGTATTTATGATTCAGCACACGCACACAAACACAAAACCGAATTCGTTGTTTCCCCGGACTCAACAAGTTTAGCAGTATTACCCTAATATGAAAACTCTAAGGCAGCAGCAACTCCGTTAGGAAAAGTAGTTTTTCGATAATTATAAAATTAGGCAATCTCTAAAAAGTTATTAATATGTATATCATAATAAATATGTTTCCAGAATTACGTTCCTGTTGGTTCAAAATTACGCATTGTACAGACAAAATGAAAACGAAAATAGTGTTATCGGATGTACCGTACAATCGATCCGCACTAAAATTTATTGAAAGTTATAATAAATCATAGTTAATATTTGCTCCAAATTTCGTAGCTATTGGTTGAAAATTGAAAGTTTTATAGCCAAAACAAAAACAAAAATAGTCACACTGTAAGTTCCGTATGGCCGATCCGCAAAAAAAAAATCAATAGGTCAGGTTCTTGGCTTAATACTAAAATGCTTGTTCAAAATTTCGTGAATATCGGATAAAAATTGCGACCTGTATCGTGGTAACAAGAAACTGACTTTTATATGTATATATATTATCAATTTGAGTTATTAGTACCAAAATTTTCCCCGAGTTATAAAACGAAAAACGTATCCTCCCCAGATCATTCCATGACACAAAGTTTAATAATTGAAAGGTTTTATTAGCAAATTTTTTTTTGCCTAAACTGCGTGTGATTATTATGATTTATGACTAACAAAGTATGAGTTAAATATTGTGATCTTAATTCTTGAAATATACGAATACAATAATACTAAAGGTTATATCTAATAAATATTGCTGAAATTCTCCAGCTTGATTAAAATTAACTAAATTTTCTGTTTTAGAGCTTGGTGAACCAGGTACTATTTATACAAATCGAATACATAGATACATATCTTTTCCATCACTGAAGAATGGAACCAGGACAATTAACTCTCCATTATATATATATATATATATATATATATAATAATAATAATTATTCAAAGGTTGAGAAACAGGCCGAGTCAATTAAATATTGTACTATCCTATTCTGTCTTGGCAAGGAAAAACCTCAAAAGAAAAGAATGAGAGACAACTGCTTCTTTCATAAATTTCAAATGTAAATAGGTATATTGGTGCCTACATATTCCCAATATGCCATTTTTATAATGAAATTTGGGTCATACATCCAACACTCCAAGCGAGGATACGCTGCTGGTCGGTACTTGCCCATATTGATCCGAAATTCCAGTTAGAAGGAAATGATGATGATGTGGTTTTTTAGCCCAAGGGGGCAAAAAGGTCGAAGAATATTGGATTACACCAATGATGCAAAATTGTAGCGAACCGGAAACAAAGTCTACAATTTCCATTTAATAAGGGAGTTCGAAAGAATTTGTGGAATATTACATCGATAATAAAAGGGTCTAATTCGATACTATTTGTGAGAAAGGAATCATGATGGAGTCATAACCCATAAGCTCATAGCTACGTTTAGGGTAAAACTGAACAAATCAAGGGCGTAGATAAGGGGGATCCTGGGGTTCTGGACCTCCCCCTTAGCCAAGAAGAAAAAGGTTTGACCTCTAAAAATTGTATATTTTTATCAGTTTTGGCGATTGTTTGTTGTGGGTTGGGGTCAGAAGAGACCACCGAGAACGTGTGGACCACCCCTAATAAAGAAGCTACATACACCCTTGGAAAGAATTCAGAGGATCATGAAGTTAAAGGAAAAAAAGGAAAAGAAACCAACATTCATACCTACCACAATATTGGCATCGTCAAACCAGCATGTGTCGTAGCGACCAATGTTTGATCGGATGAAACAAATCATCAAACCGAATTAGCATAAATTATGGAGACGGAAAATCACACCACGTTTGTACCACCAAAGACGAACATTTTTCGTTTTCAATGAATTTCCAGTAGACATAAAGTGATGAGCAACACTAAGACCAAGACCATAATAGCCTTAGTTTCGGGTTTTGGTGTTAGTCCAGCAAAGTCAAAAAAGACTAATTTTGTTTTGTTCATCGCACTAATCACCGACAATTTTCCTCGCACAAGGTACAATCAAAAATCGATTTAGATAGAATCATACTGCGGTACCAAGGTCCGAGCCCCCGAGGGCATTAGCTCTTTCATGGAATCAATTATCATTAGGCAGAATGCAAAAACGCGTCGACGACAAACAAAACGAGAAAAAGAAACAATTTCCGAAATGCACATTATCCTAAACACCATTACTTTTTTCGAGCCACGTTTGATATATCTGCCATTCTGCTGTGGCTGTACTATTTAAATAATCATTTACCTTCCCACAGCCACCGTGCAGCCAACTCCTCCACAAAACACGATCGTATTTCAATGCGAAATATGCTGCTGAATATCGGTGAACGTGTATCCTCGCAGGACACAGTATGAAAACGCATATTTTTAATGCGACACCCAAGCCAATTTTTACTACTTAATCCTTTCGAAATGGAAATATTATAACAACATTCGATGAAAACGTGCACACCATAAATCTTTTTCCATCGTCATTTTTATAACGTTTACCTGCCTTTTTTCTTTTTCTTTTTTTTTTCCTTCCGTCTCCCGCAAACAATTTCACCTCCGCGCCAAAACCGTATAGGTAAAAATGCTATATTACACATCGTATTTTGGAAAATTCGTTTTCACCGTTTGTATGCGGGTGTCTTTCTCCTTTTCATTCTCACTCACGCACATGCACGCACACACACTCTCCACTCTCGCTCTTTCTCTTTTTCTAACCTCCATAGCCGTAGAGTAGCAACAACTGTTCAAAAAATCTGTCGTTCAACTTTTACTGTCGCATTATTCTTGTACACACCCGTCTCAACCCCTTTCTGCTCCCACTTATTTGCTCGGTTTTGTCCAAAAGATCGCAATCAACCCCCTCTACCTCTACCTCTTCAACCTCACGTCTTTCTTTTCACGACGAATTCCTTCGGAAATACCGTCTGTAAAATTCAAAATACACACTGTAGATACTGCTACGTATAGATAGGCACTTGGTGCGCAAAAGTCACCGTTTTTGGACCAAATATTTTGTGCTTATTTATTTTTATTTATTTTTATTTATTTTTCGTTGATGAACGAAACTAAAGTAACCCCCGCATAAATTACCTTTGGAACGGAAAAGAGATGTGGCCATCGATAAATTGTATAATTTCGCTGCAATAAATTTCATAGTAGCTATGACTATATTATAGACTATAGTACCGGTCCAATAAAGCTCCATAAGACTAACGTATTTTTTCACGTCAACGGTCGAGACATGCCTGCGAAAATGCAGGCAACCCTCGGGTGCCTTCAGCGTATTTTAAATGTTTAGCTTGAGTTTACCAATACAGAACACATTTGATAAATTCACTCCTTAGATTCTCAAGGATAGCGTACATAATGGTAGAGCAAAGCAACGAGCATATTATGAATGAATATTAGAGGCACAATTCGCTCGTTTTCAGTGAGGTTGCCATCCTCACTACACTAAAATAAGGTACATAGGAAATATTCGATTTTACGCGAATTTTCGGCCATAATTCTCTTTTTTAAAGAGATAGTTATTTTTTCGAAATAAATGAAATTTTGGAGGTTTCAAGGAATAAAATGAACTCAAAAATAAGAAGTTTGAGCCCTTAGAAATGGAGAAAATTAAAGAAGAGGATGAAGTTATGCATCAAATGGCTTAATTCAATGTTATTAGTAAATTTAACCCCACAGATCACATAAAGCTTTTGGCTTTCAGCTTTTTCATATATTTTTTTACATTTTTTACAAAATTAGGTTAGAGAAAATTTCCATCAGTGAAATGTAAACAAAGAAAGTCTTTATAAACATAAAGCTTTCAATTTCGGATTTTTCCTCTAAAATTTTTCGGCTTTTGGCTGACTTTCAAACTTTAAGAAATAGTGAATTCATGAAAATAAGCAGTTATAATTAGTTTTCTTTAGGTTAAAGTTTACTGATAATATTAAATTCAGTCAATTTAATGCATGATTTCATCCTCTTTTTCAATTTTCTCAGCTTCTAAAGGCTTAAACATCTTGTTCTTGAGCTCACTTTATTTCTTGAAACCAACTCTAAATTTTCATTTATTTCAAAAAAGTAGCTATCTCTATAAATAATAGAATTATGGCCAAAAAATTTGAGTGAAAATGCATGTTTCCTATGTATTAAAATGGAACGTGTAAGTTTAATGGAATGGGGGAAGCTGACTTCACTGAATATCATGTGAAGTGCATTGTGCCTCTAGTATTAATTCGTATACTCTTCGGTGCAACATATATCAAGTTGTACTCAGTGGTTGCTTATTTAGTGTCAGCAATTCTAATCAGAAATCATCGTTCTTTACTAGTCCAGTACTATACATATAGTCAAAAGCTTGGCAATAAAATTCAAAAGTTTCAACCATAAAATTTCAATAGTCAACCTTGAGGGTAAATTGCACAGGCACAAATAGGGGAGGTTGGGGGCTTAGTTCCAAAGATTTCTTAAAATCCCTCAGATGTTTGTAAAGAATAAACATTTAATAAAGGCATATGTACTAGTACAACAGGCCATAATACTCTATAAGAAGTTTTTCTTTGAAAATCTGTTTATTTAGACTGACCTCATGGAATAACCTAAGGCTGGGACAACTTAGGTCATGCTCCTACTTGGGTGTGGCCTGATAAAGGAAAATAAAAATAAGGAAAGTTACATTTTGATAGTAATGTCAATTTTTCAAAATTTTTCAATCAATTTTAATCAAAAAGAAAATAACTGATCTGATCGATAATCGACTATTGAAAAATTTAAAATTGATTTATTAATCTTATATTTTGTTTATGAAAGAAACTTTAAAAATTACTGAAAAACAAAATCTGAAAATTGAAAACTTGATCAATATCCTCTTTTTCTATTTCTCTTCCTTCCTCTTTTCACCTCAAAAAATAAAAGTCGGATTTTAGATCCGCAAAATTATTTATTTTTTCCATTAATTTCTTAAAAAATCTAAAAAAAAATCAATAAGTTAGGTTAAAAATGAGTTTTTAAAAAGTACGCTTTTATAATTTGAAGAATAAAATAATGGCGAAAGTGAAAATAAAATTTTTCTCTTTTTTTTCCGAGACAGAAACAACCAAAAATTGAAAAAACAACTGATAAAAATGGATATAAGTGTATATGTACGTGTGTCGCAACACGTGAAAGCAGCTCTGAAGTTGGTCATCCGGTGTACTTCAACAAATTGAGTGAGTAGAATAAAGGCGTATAAAAATCAATAGCTTTTTTTGATAGAAATACACCAACCTACACCATTAGGGCTATTCTACAAATATAAGAATG
>WOFM01001275.1:0-69486 GCA_011428145.1 Ericerus pela
CCAGGTTGGTTGCAAGGGGGTTTAAAGATCCCACTCACTATTCTTTAACGGAAATATATGCCCCGGTGATCCAATATTGGTTAATAAGATGGATATTGTCAATAACAAATAAATATAATCTAAATATAACACAGTTTGATATAAAGACTGCGTTTCTGAATTTACAAATAAAATATCCCATATATATATCAAACCCTAGGGGATGCCAACTAGGCGAAAATAATTGCCTAAGACTAATAAAGTCTATATATGGACTGAAAACGTCTTCAAAAAGTTGGTATGACCTATTGAATTCAACAATAATTCAAGCTGGTTTCATACAATCAAAAATAGATAGGTGTCTATATATAAGACAAGATAATAGTGGTGCTATGGCATTTTTAATAGTCTACGTGGATGACATGTTGTTGGCTAGTAACCACAACGAGTGGACACAAGACTTAATAAATACCTTTAACAATAATTTTACACTAAAAATAGAAAATAATCCAAGCTTTTTTGTAGGATTCGAGATAGATAGGGATATTTCGAAGAAACAAATCACATTAACTCAAAATAGATATATAGATAAAATTCTCCGGAAATTTGGTATGACGGAATGTAATCCGTCTTCCACACCTATGGAAACGGGATTAAAAATAAACAGACCAAAAAATGGATTGGATGACACCGAATATAGGGCTATGATTGGGAATTTGCTATATGTGGCAAGACTGACCCGCCTGGATATTGCCTTTGCCGTCAATTACTTGTCACATTTTCAGGCATCCTCCAATAGCGAAATTAAAAATTATGTTCGCCATATCATTAGATACCTCAAAACCACAAGGGATTTTTCTTTAGTCTTCCACTCTGATCAAACTCACATAAAAGCTTTTGTCGATGCGTCGTATGCACCCGACGTAGACGATTCACCCATTGAAATAAATAATCTGGAGAAAGGGTGCTCCACAACAGGTTACATGATATTCAGTAAAGGAGACTTGTTAAATTGGGCCGTTCATCGGCAGAACTCGGTTGCAACCTCGTCGACTGCAGCCGAATTAATTGCATTGAATGATGCACTAGACGATATATATGTGATCTGGAGACTAACTGAGAGTGTTTTCTCTATAACCGAACCAGTGCAAGTCTATGAGGACAATATATCTGCGTCCAGAATTGCATCTGGGGGAGGCCAGAAACAATCCAGGTCTTTAGCGATCAAATGTTACGCAGTATTGGAAGCATTCCAAAATAAACTAATAAGTTTTAACGATATTAGGTTGCCTGATCAAGTTGCCGACATACTTACTAAGGCACTTGATCGGAAAACCTTTCAAAATATTGTTATGAGAATACTCCGGTCAAGTCAACTTTTTGGCCAATAGTCTTAATTGACATAACCCTCAAAATTTTTTGATATTTGGTTTTGAACTGCGGATGGGCGTTGGTCTTTTAGCGCCTATCGTAAACCGAGCAGTCCATATGTCATTTCACAATTCATATCACAATGTTCAATAGGTTCCCCGTCGCTGCTCTGTCTCTCTTATTGGTATCAGCATTCCCTAGTATATACAATTGATTCCCACAATAGCATACTTATATTAAAAAAAACCCACACGATTAATTATAAGGACATATACATATACATATACATATACATATATGATAATATTAATTCTAGACAGCTTACGATGAGGAGATGTTGATCTCTCAGACCTGCCATATTATTTATAATTTTTTTTTTTTAAATCACACAATACTTATAAGACGTGACATAACAACAGAGGCTTAAATGTATACCTCATGTTGGTAATCATACGATATATTTAAGATAAAACACATAACACATACTTCCACACACAAATTAATTATATATTATAATACTAGTCAACGACTTATTCAATTTTTTTTTTACCATTTTATATATATATATCAATTGTATATGACACTTACATGTAATAATTTTGACTGCTTTTGCTTATTTTAATATTTTTGTTGTTTATATGTTTTTTAAATACATATAATGTGTGACAAATTTTTTTACTAATATGTTTGTTCGTCCGTTTTGAATCGCAGGGGGGTGTTGGGATACGATTCCCTCACTACCTCACGAATACGGGATGTCACATTGACTAACACTGTATGTAACATACTTTTACATTTATTCGTTTTACATGTGGCGACACTGATCGCCAATATAATATTCTTACCGCCACTGCTCGACGGAGAATGTTCTCCACTCGTCAGTCGTTGTACTAATGTCGTGAATAAACATATTTCAAAATGGAAGTCCGTACTTATCTTTTCTGTGTAAAGTAACTAATCCTCACCTCAATATATTTTTAATAATTTTTTTTTCTTTTTGCTTATTGCATATACCATTTTTATATCATATATTAATATTGAATATTCCATGCATGTTACCATATTTATTTATCTATTTATTTATTTATTTTACTCAATTATTTTATGTATTCTCGAAGCACAGCACAGCAAAATTTTTTTCAGGAACCAAAGTTACCATAATAATGTTCAAATAATACGATGTCAATATTTTTATTTATTTTTATTTTTTATTATGCATATTTTTGTACTTAATATTTTTTTTTAAATAATAATAATTCGTTTACTTTCAGCGTACAACATGATGAAGAACTCGAACGGTAAAATTTCATGGGGGTGTTGTAACGGAAATCCCACCTTCTCTCTTTCTTCATCATCATCACAAACACATTATATATATATGTCATATGTACACTCTCATCACGAAGTGCTTCCCCTACTACTCTCGATCCGATAAGGCTGTTGCTTCGCCATTTCGTATTTTGTTTGTGAAACATAATTTAGTCGCTAATAAAATGTCAGTAAAGTAAAAAGTCTCAAGTTCTTTCAATCCTCGTTCTGTACGCCTCACATCAGAAATAAAATTGGAATGATAAGATAAGAATGATCATCCTTTTAAAAAAGATTAAAGAGTCAAACAAAGAATCAAACAAAAGAATCAAATAGGAGCATACTCAAGTATGGATGTTGTTCAAACTGTGTGAATATATTGTCATGGCTCCGCCCACGGGTCTCCCGCGCACAGGCGATGCGCCGGAGTACTCCCTCTAGGAAGAGGAGACATTGGTGTTGAGGCAACCTCAGTTGCGAGTTACGAGGCTGTGAGAGCAGGCGTGTGACTCCAACCAACTTTATATGGTCCCTTGGACCTTAAACCACACTAATTATAAGCTTCTACCCACTACATGGTAGCAGGAGCAATTAGGTATGTGGTCAAAAGGAATGAATAATTCTTTGTGGATTGAATAAATTCGTCTATAAAAATTGCTTCCACAAAGCATAACTCTCAACTAAAAAATACTTGTATTTTTTCCTGAATAATTTCTTATTATTCTCAACTATAACTGAATAAGTTAGACTATTTACTGACCGTAAATACTTCGTATTTTATTTCTGCTAAACACAGAAAAAATATTTATTCAAAAAATAAATGACTCATCGCAATATATGGTATCTCCAATACTATAAAAAATTATGCGGCGAACATATTTTTCGCCGCCCCCAGTAAAAAACAGAACTAAACATTCTCTTTTATGATTTTTTTTCGTCTTACACACGAAAATATAGGCGAAAAAATTATTAAAACTAATTTTTCCGCCGCCCCTAGCATTAATATTGACCATATTACGTATTTTCTCACGCAAACGGATATCGGAATAAAGTCCTTAAAAAAATATCTGCGTAAAAATTAATTTTCTGTCCATAATTAACATCGAAAAATGTTAAGACAATAATTAATTTTCTAGGTCTAAACCACCTGTAAATATTTTAATCGTCTTTTCTCACGAAAAATATTGCGCCCACGAGAATTTATATCGCAAAATATAATTACCTCTTTCTCTCTCGCACTCGCACGATTAAAAAATACGATTTAGGAAATGTAGAAATTTGTCCGAAAATAGACAAAATACAGTGTCAATGCATCACATCGACGTATTCAAGGACGAAAACGGCGAACATTGTCGTAACTTGCAAATGATATACTCACACATTTACAAATTACGTGTATATACACGCAACCCTACAATTACGTACACGCATTGCACATTGTAGGCATCAACTGATTCTTACTATCGTATGCTCACGCATGCGCAGAATGCAAATTCTGATCACGTCCACTTTGCCGCCTAATCCAATTTACCGATTATCGATGCTGCAAGGACGTGACCGCTCATCCCTTAATAAGTTTTAATTATTTTTGCACATTAATTAATGCATTTTTTAATTAATTTTCATGTAAATTTGTGTATTTTTGTACGCTTTATTATAATTTGCGAGAATTATTACGTGATTTTTCAAATTTTACGTCTTTTACGTAAATTTTGTGCGTTCCCACACCACGATCTATTACGTATTCAATACGACATATTGAAAAAACCTTTTTTCTTCTCGAAATCTTTTTTCGAAAATTAATTTTGTGTGTCTTTCCATAATTAAGATTACGTCGAATTTTCATCTTTTCGCCAAAAAGATTCATCTCGCGATTAATTGCGTATCTTTTCCGTATCCTCAAAATACGACAGGTGTAGTGGCCAGAAACAATAATCCACACGCCAATCAATCCATTATCAACGAAAATTGGTAAGTCCTAATGGATTATAATATTTCAATATTATATAGAATGTACTTTTATTTACTTTCCAAGTAATTAGCGTATATTTTCTTGTAAAATTATTACGCGAAACGTAATCTTACAATTACGAAAAAGTCAAAATTAGGTCTTTTGGATTCGAAAAATCCTATATTTATTGAATGAGAAATCATTTATTTGCATTTAATTTATTTATTTACGTATTCATTTTACCAATGATTAATATGGGGTTGCTCTCATATATTTCGTAAATTTTATTTAAATTAATTTTGCATTTTTTAAGTGTCGCGATTAAAGAATCTTTTATCGCCCTAGGGTCACGCCCGATTTTTTTTGGGGGTCCCTAACACTTAGAATTTATTTGTTGAATTTCCCATTCATGTTATTAAATTGGATTCTCGTCCTATGGTCACGCCCGATTTTTTTTAAGTCTGAAAAACTTTGAAAAATTTTATGAATTGCCTATTCATATATAAAAATCATAATTTTGTCCTAAGGTCACGCCCGATTTTTTATCGATCGTAAACACTTAGAAATATTTTCAAAAATATTTATATCCTCACAGATATAACCCTAAAATACATGGTAGAATACGCAATTGCTTACGTATAATTTTTTACGTACATTTTATGTTCGTACAACTCTAGTGTGTTGAAGTTCGTGTTATTGACACGTATTCGTAATTAGGTCACTATGTTAACGCATATTATTTCCTATTACACATACTCTTTAGCGTTTTCCAAACGTAATTTTGCATTTCTATACAAATTTGTTTGTATGTCTGTCTGTCAACAGAAGCGAAATGGCTGACAAAAATCAGCAACAACAACAACAATCACCAGCTGACGCTTGTGAAGAGGATTCCCTCCTCGATCCCAATAATGTCCCATGGCATGAGGAAGTGGATCGTGAGATCCAACAACAACAACAGCAAGATGCTGCTCAATTAGCTGAACAAGCTAAAGAGAAGGCAGCTGACGATGAACAGTTGCGCATGTTCAAGGAACATGAAGAAAAAATTCGTAAGAATATGGCCAAGAAAAAAGAGGCTGAAAAAGCCAAGGAGGCCAAAAAAGCAGCTGATGCTCAAAAAGCAAATAAGGCTGTAGATACAGAAAAAGCCCGAAAGGCTGCTGACCTGGAGAAGGCCCGAAAGGCTGTAGATCTCGACAAAGCCCGAAAGGCTGAAGAAGTCGAGAAACTCCGCAAAGCTCTAGCCGAAGATAAAATTCGACTAGAGAAAGAAGCCAAAAAGCTTTGATTGGCTAACGAAGCCAAAAAGAAAAAAGCTGCTGATGAAGAGCAGCGAAAGAGAGCCGACGCTATCGTCGATAAACCAGCTCCTCGTAAGACGATATCATTTATGTCAACATCTTCGGATTCAGACATATCTGATGATGCCTACGAGTTTATGGCGATTGTAGACAACTGCCAGTCGTACGCGCAACAACTTGAACAATTGTTGGATACACCTTATGTTCAAGGCGAAAATTATGACAAAATTTTGTCGGAAATCGAAGCCATCGATTCTTGTCTCCAAGACTTGGAGGTTCCGCCAAAGGCCTGGATAGAAAAATCTTGGTTGCTTCCCGCAACTGCAAGAGAGAACTCTTGGTCAAAAGGGCCAGAATACTCAAAAAGTATGCGCCTGGTGCTTTTGAACCTACGCCGACACCACCCCCTTCGACTTCGTTTCAATAAGAGTTTGAAAATATGAGGAAGAAGGAAGCTGAAGAGAAACTTTGAAGAGAAACTCGGGCTAAGGAATTAGCTAAATCCCTTGTACAAAATCGTGAGGAATTGTATAAATCTCTCAACTCGTATCGGCACTGGGAGAAATCCCTAAAGGATGTGGAAACATCGATCAACGATGAGTTTCAAATGAACATTTTACAATTTGAAAGATTGTATCTGAAGGAAACTTCAGAAACTTCAGGTGGTCACTCAAGCCATCCGAAAGATGACGACTATGTGGAGCAGGATGGTGCGGATCAGCCTGCCAAGCTGAAACAACCACAAATCGAAAGAAGTAATTCTAAAAAACGTACTTTCGAACAGATGTCGAACAGACATTCTGAGGAAGTTGAGGGCTCAACCCTTTCTAAAACACATAGAGGTGAGTTACCTCTTAATTCCTCAGAACATTCGTTCACACCTGTGCCTATTATTAATAATAATACGCAATCCAATCTACTATTGGGACTATCTGAACCAATTCTTCCTTCCACAGAAATTAACATTTCTGATTATCAAAAACAATCTTTTGGCTATATTCCAAAATGTTGGGAATCTCAAACGGAAAATCCGTTAGAGAAAGGTTTCACCAACCTTAAACCCCCTAAATTCTATCTGGAAAGATGGAACGGAGAAATTTTGGGATATCCTGGATTTATTAATGGCTTTAATAATTACGTAAATAAACGCAACGACATTGCGATACCTCAAAAAATAAATTTACTCCAGGGTGCACTACCAAAATTTCTCTCTGAAAAAATTAATCATTTTTCACCCGATGACGTTGGTTACGTTCAACGTTTAAAATTTCTCCATAGTAGATATGGTGACGAATCTAAAATTCGTGCTGCATTGTGGGAACAACTTACAGCTTTTCCTACAACAACCAATGAATTTACATCTATTTTAGATGGACTTGATTCAGTGTCTGTTATGATAGATCGCTATCGTATGGTCTGCAAAACTGTAGACGAGGAACAACTTTTTAATATAATAGTTAAAAAATTTCCTCCCAGATCCTACCAAAATAATATTAGATCAGGCGAAAGGCATGTGAAACATTTGTTTGAGGCAATTCGTGAATTTATTAAAATTTGAGAACTTACTAATGACCTTAGTACATCCGTGCCTAAAAAAGTAGACTCAACATCTAATTCTAACAAGCCTAATATTGATAGAAATACCAATACATCTAATAGAAATAGGAATAATCAGCCTAAAGGCAGACGTAATTTTGCCATTACAAATACTGGCAAAAGGAGAGGAAAAGATAAATCTAATCCTTCTAATTCAAACTCGTCTAATAAACGTTTCAAATCTACAGATGCTAACACATCGTCTTCAAAATCCTCAACAACAAATTCTTCCGTTGTTACAGGTGCTGATGGCTCAGTTTACCTGAGATTACCAAAAGGTAAATTAATCCCTGTCAGAGTGCTGAAGGTTACCGCAAAAGGTAATTGTATCTTTTGCGATCGCCAGCACCACAGTTTCCTGTGCTGCTCAGTCAATACGTTGGACGAACGTAAACAGTTCTACCAACGCAGAAATCTCTGCGTTCGATGCTCTAACAAGCATAACGAGAATGAAGATGTCTGCAGAGTGCTGCCACCACAACACTGCAGATGGTTTGAGTGTTTGGGACGAGGACATCATCCCAACCTGTGCCCTAATGCACCGTACCCGATCACTCGGGGTAAATGCGACGCATGGCAGGAAGTTCTGGAAGAGTACAAGGTGTACTTGCCAGAAAAAAGTATGTTTCAGCAACATAAATCGTTTATAGAAAATTATAATTCTATAAATAATGATCTTTCTTTATTTCCACAGCTGGAAAATGGATCTAACAATCCATTGCTGATACCGAAAGTATCAGGAGTAGAAGAAGATGAGGCCAAACAGCAGTACGGATTGCCCATACTGAGTGAGTCTTTTTCATTTTTTAATAATAATGATACTTCTGCTCATTTTCTTACGTTTCAATCGTATGTTCACGTATCTGAATTTTCCGATTCTATTAAAATTAATGGATTTTTTGATTCTGGTAGTAAGGAAACTTACATATATCAGGAGTATGCAAATACTTATCTTAAGGAAAATATGTCTGATGACTATCAGACTTTGCATTTTAAAGGTGCTGCAAACTCAACATCGAATACCTTTCGATCGTTTAAAGTCCAATTTCAGATTCAAAAACCTGATGGAACGAAAGTTCTTATTTTGGCAAACACTGTGCCCTACATAGCACGAAATTTATCTCAACCAGATTTTAAGGAATTCAAAATTCTTTTTCCTCAATATTCACATATTGAATTCTCCGTTATTGACTGTGAACACACGATACATTTGCTTATCGGTAATGATTATATGTGGTCCTTCGTGAGAAACGTCAGACAACTCTCCCCTACTCTAACATTAATCAGTACTGATTTTGGACATATGTTAGGAGGCTCTATCGACCCTCTGGTGGAAAGTGACGCTTTTACTTCTATCTTTTTTACCACTCCACAAAGTGTAGAAAATTTTTGGAAGTTAGATACCCTAGGTATTGAAACAACTAATTTAATTGAAGCGGAAGCGCAAGCTGAAGCGCTTCGACTGTTTTACAAGGATATTACTCTTGTAAATAATCGTTATCAAATACGATGGCTATATAGGTTCAATCCTCCGCCACTTTTAGACAATTATCGTCTAGCATATCGCCGCCTAGCACAGCAACTACCAAAAATGATACAGAATCTCCAATTCTTTCATTTATACAACCAGTATTTTCACTCTTTGGTAGACTTGGAAATGATCGAACCTATAGATCATGATACTCCAGCTGAGCTAGTGCACTACTTACCCCACAAAGGTATATACGATCCTACAAAAAGTACACCACTTCGCGTAGTTTTCGATGGTTCCGCAAAAACCAAAAAGTCTAATCATTCTCTCAATGATTGTATGTTCAAAGGAAAAATAATCTTAGCAGATTTAATATCGATTCTACTAGGCTTTCGTAAAGACCCTTACGGAATAGTAGCAGATATTAAACTGACCTGGAGAAGGCCCGAAAGGCTGTAGATCTCGACAAAGCCCGAAAGGCTGAAGAAGTCGAGAAACTCCGCAAAGCTCTAGCCGAAGATAAAATTCGACTAGAGAAAGAAGCCAAAAAGCTTTGATTGGCTAACGAAGCCAAAAAGAAAAAAGCTGCTGATGAAGAGCAGCGAAAGAGAGCCGACGCTATCGTCGATAAACCAGCTCCTCGTAAGACGATATCATTTATGTCAACATCTTCGGATTCAGACATATCTGATGATGCCTACGAGTTTATGGCGATTGTAGACAACTGCCAGTCGTACGCGCAACAACTTGAACAATTGTTGGATACACCTTATGTTCAAGGCGAAAATTACGACAAAATTTTGTCGGAAATCGAAGCCATCGATTCTTGTCTCCGAGACTTGGAGGTTCCGCCGAAAGGCCTGGATAGAAAAATCTTGGTTGCTTCCCGCAACTGCAAGAGAGAACTCTTGGTCAAAAGGGCCAGAATACTCAAAAAGTATGCGCCTGGTGCTTTTGAACCTACGCCGACACCACCCCCTTCGACTTCGTTTCAACAAGAGTTTGAAAATATGAGGAAGAAGGAAGCTGAAGAGAAACTTTGAAGAGAAACTCGGGCTAAGGAATTAGCTAAATCCCTTGTACAAAATCGTGAGGAATTGTATAAATCTCTCAACTCGTATCGGCACTGGGAGAAATCCCTAAAGGATGTGGAAACATCGATCAACGATGAGTTTCAAATGAACATTTTACAATTTGAAAGATTGTATCTGAAGGAAACTTCAGAAACTTCAGGTGGTCACTCAAGCCATCCGAAAGATGACAACTATGTGGAGCAGGATGGTGCGGATCAGCCTGCCAAGCTGAAACAACCACAAATCGAAAGAAGTAATTCTAAAAAACGTACTTTCGAACAGATGTCGAACAGACATTCTGAGGAAGTTGAGCCCCAACCCTTTCTAAAACACATAGAGGTGAGTTACCTCTTAATTCCTCAGAACATTCGTTCACACCTGTGCCTATTATTAATAATAATACGCAATCCAATCTACTATTGGGACTATCTGAACCAATTCTTCCTTCCACAGAAATTAACATTTCTGATTATCAAAAACAATCTTTTGGCTATATTCCAAAATGTTGGGAATCTCAAACGGAAAATCCGTTCCCTTACCCCTAAATCTAGTGGAACGGAGAAAGATATCCTGGTATTAAAAAATTACGTAAATAAACCGCGTAGTTCGTTCCGCAAAACAAAAAGTCATCATTTCTCATGATGTATTCAAAGAAATAATCTTAGCAGATTTAATATCGATTCTACTAGCCTTCGTAAAGACCCTTACGGAATAGTACAGATATTAAAAAAGCCTTGCACCAGATAGCCTACATCCAGCTAACAGAGTGTCACTCGTTTTTTCTGGATATAAAGACCTACTAAACCTGGATTTGACCAATCTATTAGTATTTCGGTTTTGTCGTGTTCCGTTTGGAATAATTACGGCACCATTCTTTAGTCAGCAATTTTGCTAATCAATTCACTCATTGATAAGGGAATCCATGATAAATTCTTGCAACAGTTTATGTTGAAATTGGCAACATCTTTACCTACTTTTCAAGCGGTAAAGGATCTATATTATAGATCAAATAAACTGTTCAATGACATTTCAATGCAACTCGCATTATGGGGAACGAACTGTATACCTATGCGAAAAGAATTTGATCCTAAATTTGCATTGGATAAGCCTCTTGTAAAGGTTTTAGGACTCGTTTGGGATATGGATAACGATGTTATGTATATTCCAACACCTCAATCTCTAACTGCCTGTTGGACAAAACGATCTTTCTTGAAGGTCATGTCTTCATTTTATGACCCTCTCGGTTGGTTCGCACCAGCTTTCATACCCTCTAGATCATTTATTAAAATACTTTGGTCTGAAGAATTGAAATGGTATCAGCCAATCCCAGAGAAACTACAACCTGTAGCCACTGATATCCTTAATGACCTTATGGATTCTACTAGGTATTGTCTTCCCAGACAATTGTATATTGGGACTTATAATCCTGATGCATGCCAACTACATGCGTTTACCGATGCATCTAACGTTGCATTTTCAATGGTAATTTACGTACGTTTTTACAATAAGGACTCAAATTCTTATTCTGTACGTTTCCTTATGGGTAAATCTCGTGTCACTCCCATGAGACCCATAACTATTCCAAAACTGGAACTTATAGCCGCCTTAATTGGTGCTAGAGGTCTACGTGCAACACGTAAACCGATGAATCTACAAAATTCATGTACCTTTCTATGGTCTGACAGTAAATGTGTCTTGACATGGTTGCTTGAGCGTAAAATTTTACCTCAATTCGTAGCAAACAGAGTTAATGAAATAAAATCCATTCCATCTGTTGACTATCGCTATGTACCATCCATAGAAAATCCTGCAGATATTGGATCTAGAGGATCTAGTGTAGACAATCTCATGCAGTCACTTTGGTGGACTGGCCCATCTTGGCTCCACCAAGATTCATCCTTCTGGCCAGAAACTGACTTACACGTTATAGAGTCTCTGCCAGAACATACTGAGGAAGAAATTTCTAAACCAGTATTTTGTACCTTAAGGCAATCCTTGAGTATTTCACCAAAATTATCATCCTCAATATCTGTGAAAGCAGATGATACCTTTGATAATTGTCGTCCAGCCAGATGAAGAAGGATTGAAAAATCTCGAAAGAGACTTATCCCTCAATTCTTCCTTAATTCAGATAACTCTGAATGTGAAGTTCAATTGCCTAACTCTCAACCCAATCCTGTACAGGAAGAGGAATCAGAGATAGTCCAATCTTCACAACCCATTGACTTGTCAAAAAGCAATATGGATCCTGATAAATATCGTAATTCCTTTACGAGCTTTATTCATCCTCCTTCAAATACACCATTTGAAATTAACATCGAAAGATTCAATTCTTTGAAAAAACTTGTTAGGACATTTTACCAATGTCTGAAAGCAGTTCGTCGATTTAACAATCGAAGGATCAGACGGAAACGTTTGTTAAGTCCATAGGCAATAATGAAATTTAACTTTCATTTTGTAATGCTTTGCTTCATATATGCCGACCAAAAGAAATATTTCCCCAAAATATTTGACATTCTTTTGAAGCAAAATCCTCCAAAATATGTTTCCTATGGAAAATTTCATATTTGTATGGATCCCTCTGGAATTTTGCGTACTAGAAATTACCTTCCAGAAATACCTTATGCAAAAGATATGCTTTCGCCCATATTATTGCATCCTAAGTCTTACCTGACTGAACTTATTCTAATGCATACACATCTTACCAATGTGCACACGGGTAGCAAGTTCACACTTGCGGATTTCCATCGGCATTATTTTGTACCGAAGGCCTTGAAAGTCCTTCCACAAATACTCAAAAAGTCTTGCATTTTATGCAAAAAATCTGAAAATAAACCTTTTAAGCAACCGACTCACTCGTCCTTGCCAGATTTTAGACTTATTCCATATACCCACCCCTTTTCTTATACGGGTGTAGATATTTTTGGACCTTTTCCTGTATTCGACAAATACTTACCAAAAAGGAAAAATCAGTTGGCGACACCAACGTCTACCATTTATAAAAAATGGGTTCTTATTTTCACTTGTCTATCAACAAGGGCTGTTTATCTAATTTCGATTTCGTCTTTAACGACGACAGAGCATTTCTGACATTTTTTGCTGATAAAGGAACACCCAAAGCAATTCTGTCAGATAATGCGGCACAATTTCAGCTGCTTTCGGTATACCTACCGAATTACTGGACAACTTTTTTTTGAAACTTCAGAAATAAAGGACAGTCTCGATACGAAAGGTATCAAATGGCATTTCATCCCGGCAAAAGCCCCGTGGTATGGTGGAGTTTATGAACGTATTATTGGCATTATAAAACAAGTGTTTTACCGAGTTCATGGACACAACTCCATATACATCCATACTTTTCAGGCTAGTTTGAAGGACATTCAAACTATGGTTAACTCCAGACCTCTTTGCCCATCTTCCGATGATAATGGTCAACATACGTTGACGCCTGCGCATTTTCAACATGCGAACTTAGGAACACTAAGTTTACCTGACGATCTGACTTTACTGGAATCAACTCCTACGGCTAAACAGATCTTAGATATGTGGAAATTGGATCAAGATTACCTTAATAAACTTTGGCTATCTTGGAAGAGAGAGTATTTACTTTATCTTCGAGACAGACCCCGTCTGCCTTACCAATGCATATCATTTGGTTTCCCATCAACCGCAGGTCAATGACATAGTTCATGTTTTAGATTACACATCTAAACCTGGCGTATACAAACTCGCTAGAATCACTGGTCTCGAGAAATTGCATGATGGAAACATCAGACACGCGAAAATTGAATTCTCTAGTAAAAAAGAATCATCTCGACCACTGAAATTTTTGGCTCCGCTAGAGCTAAAATCAAAGGTTACTCAAAATTAGAAATAATTTTCCTTCTCCTTTCTAAGATATACCTGGACATGACATATGTAGGAAAGGTTCAAAAAACCTTATTTTTACTGTCTTTAGGGCGCGCCATAATTGAATACTATGCTCCTAAAAACGGTATACTTTTGATTTTTTGGCACCCACTCTTGTTGTCAAGTACCTCATGAAGGATCATGGGAAATTGGTGACAGCGCATGCACTCTTTTTAAGACATTGACAATGTTTTGCAACTTGCTAAATTCCCACTCTTCCTTACAGAATCCGTTATCTATGGCCAAATATAACATGTGTCTTCCTCTTCTACAATACGTCCGGCAGTTGCTCAGAAGACTAATGGATTCTGTTATATATTTTTAGTTCCTACAGTTTGTACTTTTTTATTTTTATATTAAATAAAAAACTTTGTTTGTACTTGTCATGTCAAATCTTTCTTAGATTTCAGGTCAATCTTCAGAAGGTAGTCTCCGAAGACTACCCTCGCACAATGCCCCCAGTGTCATGGCTCCGCCCACGGGTCTCCCGCGCACAGGCGATGCGCTGGAGTACTCCCTCTAGGAAGAGGAGACATTGGTGTTGAGGCAACGTCAGTTGCGAGTTACGAGGCTGTGAGAGCAGGCGTGTGACTCCAACCAACTTTATATGGTCCCTTGGACCTTAAACCACACTAATTATAAGCTTCTACCCACTACATATATCACATCCAAAGATGTCGGCTTATCAGTGTTACCGCGGTACAAGATAATTAAGTGTATAAGTTTATAAACAGAGTTTTTAGTCCACATTGCCTTTAGTCCTTTAATTTTAGTCTACATTTTCTTTACTCTACTTTCTTTCTAATCCACCTGGCTGTGTCCCGTTACAACGTTGTTAAAGATTCTTTATGGAGATTTTTCTCATTGTTTTGTTTATTTGTCTCGTTCTGCATCATTCAGGTCTTGTCAGTATGAGTAGGGGTTAGTGCTGTTGTATTAATTTTATTCCGTTTTCGTTGATTAGCTATATTTACTATATAATGTAAATAAATAGTATTTAAACTTTGCTGCCGTTCTTGAGATTTTGGTTGTTCATTTGCTCTTTCAACTGAAAGAATCAATTTTACTTTAAAATGGATCAATATAACATTGCACGTATCTCAGTTTTTGTTACAGAAACTTGAAATGTTGCCTGCGAGACAGAAAGTTTGTTCTGTACTTCTTGAAATCGCTTGGTTGTGAAATAATAAGTTACCATTTGATAAAGCATATTTTTTCAACTCCAGGAAATTAATATTGAAGACGATTTACCATGTCTGTCTGTGAAAAAGGTGATCAGCAGTGCTCGTTGGAAACTCGTAGTATGCTTCCACTTTTGGTTTTATATTTTTCATCAGTTTTATTAATTTCAGTTATTTCCTTCCTTGACTGCCTGATTCACGTGTGGGTCCGTAATTTGTTTCAGAACAAGTTGAGTACATTAAGATGTTTTCTAAAATCTTGCAGAAACTATGCAATCGAGAAGAATCCTTGCCGTTCAAATCTTCAATGTATGTACCTTCAGAGAGTGTAACTTCGCAAGAAATTGACTTAATCGTTATTCAGACTCGTCTTGCTTCTGAGTTCTACGATTCGGATCCCTGGCTGTTCATCAATGATGTGTGGTCGATATTTGACAACGCCCAAATGTTTAACTTGCCATCATCAAAAGTTTACAAATGTTGCACATTTGTAAGTTGTATCACTTCATTACAAAACTCAATTGGTGTATGCTGATTTTTCGTCCTATTCAAGGCGCTTTCATTTTACCATTTTTTTCCACTTCTGTAGTTGACCGAAATTTTTGATCGAGAAATTAATTCAGCCATGCAGTCTTTGGGATATTGTTGCGGACGCAGATACATATTTTTACCACAGATACTCCATTGTTCTGGGAAAAAAACCTGCCGAATTATAAAGAATGCTAAATATTACGAGTATCGCGATGAGTAAGTATTATTATTCGTTTTCTTATGTATATTCCGTCCCCAAAAATTTTTTAAATGAATTACCCTTTTTTTTTTGCAGATACATTATGTGCATGGATTGTTTTCAAAAAACGTCTGGAGAAGTGGTGCAAATTGTAGATGAATCTGTGTCATCTCCTATGTAAGTAACTGATGTTCATCTATGCTAATGTTAATTTATGAAATGCTGATCGT
This sequence comes from Ericerus pela, assembly GCA_011428145.1. NCBI lineage: Eukaryota > Metazoa > Arthropoda > Insecta > Hemiptera > Coccidae > Ericerus > Ericerus pela. Next base: position 16,104 of record WOFM01001275.1, read on the forward strand.
GAATTTTTCACTCTCCCAGTCATCTGCCTAAAAACTTATTCACTAAAAAGAAAAATGACGTTGTTCAAGAAGAAACTTTTATCAAGTGTACTCGTTGTAGCCGAAAATTCCATCAAATATGTGTTCTATTTATCGAGCAAATTCACAAGAAAGAGTACGTATCTCGATCTCATCGCTTCCTAATCCTTAAGGTTGCTAATTAAACAGTATCGGCGTTCAGACATTTTTCCAAGTGGCACTCCCTTGAAATCAAACAATCATTGAAGGTAGAATTTTTTAAATAAAACACATTTTTCACAGAACAATAATTCATGTGTTAATGCAGCACGAGCGCTACAGGATCAACGCCGCTGCTGTATTTGAAAATAATTTTTAGTTAAAATCTGTAGTATTATGTTGATTAGTACTGATGAAATTTAACAGATTTTGTTGCGATTCGTGCATACCAGAGGAGAAAATCCGTAGACAAAGCCAATTAGAAGATTATGCCGCTGTTCAATTGCCAACGACTGAACTAAGTAACCGAATAGAGCGACGAATCCAAAAATATTTGAACAAGAATGGTGTGAAAGTTGACGACCTTTTTGTTCGTGTTGTGTGTAGCTTAAAAAAATATCTTGAAGTTAAACCTGAAATGAAAAAAAGGTTAGCCTTTTATGTTCATTGTAATTGCATTCAGTTTGGTAATTTATTGGTTACTAGGAATGGAGAATCGAAAAATTGCTTATGCAGACTCGATTTTAATTGTTTACACTGCAGCCAGATTAATCAGGGCAGTAAGAGAATGTAGTTAAGTTCTGTAATTTATTTAGTGGCTTTTTTTTTATGGTTCAATATCAAGGTGTGAGAATTGTTATCGAATTTGAATTCTACCATGGTTTTATTGAAAAAGTTCCTTTGTGGGTTTCCCTGCATGGTATTAATTTCGGACCAGTGACTTGTGTTTCTGTTATTATAAATTAAATTCTTTGTGATTTATTCCGGCTTTTCGAAATAGGGGAGTGAATAAAGATTTAAAAATTAATATTTTGAAGTTCAAGAGTGCTAACTGATGATGACTATTCTAAGAATTACGAATTGTTACTTGTATTTAATGTTTGGAAAAACACTTTCATATTAATTTTCAACACCTGTATCTGTCTTGGGCGTGTTGGTTTTTATGCTTTTTTAAGTTTTAAACTCGACCCTTTTCTACTAAGGACGGTTCTTTTGGCCGAAAAAGTGCAAGAGTTCTTGCACTTGTTCAAAATTATGTTCTTTTGGAACATTAGTGCGGTGTATTGGCGTTCTTTTGAATCTAGTCTAAACCTTGTTTAGAGAAGTGTGGTGGGTCCATTCACTTTCTGCATTAAATGAAAAGTAGGTGTGGAAAAAGTGCAAAAAAAATTCTTGCCCTTTTTACTGATATGAGTGATTTCCCATACGATGAAATTCGTTAATATACGTTTTTATTTTATTTTGCTTTGCACTTTATCGTAAAACGCTTTTTTGATCGCAGAAGCAATTTAGCATCATGCGATTACTATTTCTTTTCATTTTGGATTATTGTGGCTCTGTGCGATGCTATTCATTTGAAGTTGTTCGGTAGTTCTTGGTAGTTTAATGTAATTCATTGTTGGTCTCTTTAATAGATGGGCGCTTGTAGAATTCCTATACTCCTCTTTCGGAGAGCGATAATTTAAAGGCCAATTAAGGGGAGTACTTTTGTTTGAAGTGAATGGCTTCACCATAGTACTTGACGTCTACTGTCCCTCAACTCTGTCTTCTGTTTTCTGGAACTCTTTTTATTAAATTTTTTCCATTATTCTACTGTATTTGAAAAACTTTTCGTCATAGTATTCTATGTATTCCATCAACGTAACATGATTATCAATCTTTTAATTAGTGCTGCGTTGCCAAGCTCAATACACTTCATCGGCTTACAGATTTGTCTCCAGTGGACTGTTTCCTGAAAAAATTCCATTTACCGCCAAAGCGATATTAGCTTTCCAAAAGTTGGAAAACGTTGACGTATGTATTTTTGGAATTCACGTTCAAGAATACGATTCCGAGTGTCCGAGACCTAATACGAGAAAAGCGTATATTTCGTATTTAGATTCTGTACACTTTTTTCATCCAAAAGAAATTCGTACGAAAATTTTCCATCAGATATTCCTTGGATACTTGGAACATGTGAAATATTTAGGGTACGTTGTTCGATTTCTGAAAGGAACATTTTCATTTTTTCGATTTTCCTATTTTTTATAAAAGATTATCCGTATTGCAGATATGCCAGCGTGCACATATGGGCCTCTCCACCATCACAAGGCGATGATTACCTTTTTTATCGTCATCCTCCACATCAGAAACTGCCTGATCATGAACGATTACGCCAGTGGTACGAAAAAATTCTCGAAAAAGGGCTTGTCGAGAATATTATTATGGAAAACGAAGTACGCTCATCGTTCACATGTTATTCAAGTTATTTTTTTTATTTATTTTTTTTGGCTTCGGTTACGGTGACATTTTACAAGGCGGCTGTCGAATATATTTCATGTTGAAGTGGGCAGGGTAGATTGTCGGGATCCAGTGGCCAATGGTGTACCTTGCATGAATTTTTCAGTTGCATACTGGAGCATGAATAGATAAGAACTGAGCACATCGCCATTTTTGGCCCGGAATATGACTGCAGTGGGTCTTGAATTCACAAGGGTTTGATTCCAAAGCCGAGCATCTGACAATTACGCCACGCTGACCCCCAAATTGAATCTTATAATAGGAAAGTATTTTTACGTGGTCAACTTTACTTGCCTGGGTTTTAGGTGAAAATCTGCGAAAAAATTGATTTTCCTTGAAAGTTATAGCGTAGTGAAAGTTGGAGTGACATCAGTTCAAAGTGATAAATAAGTTTTTCAGAATTCTTTTTAGAAATGGAGGACGATTCGTGTTTTAAATCATACAAAAATTTTGATTTTGTATTCTTCTTTTTTTGTGTCATATTTGTAAACCTAATTATAAAGTAGTCTGCGTGTGTAGTGGTTTAGTGCTCGGCTTTAAAATCGAAAGGTTGGAGATTTGAGATCAGTCGCTGTTTCATTTCTGACCTAAAATGACGGTGTGTTTGATCCGTTTCAATTGGTGTTCTCTCTTGAGATTGAAACATTTTTGCTGGGAGACCATTAGCTATTTTATACCAACGACGCCCCCCGCCCTATTTTAGCAATTTCAATAATCTCTAGACACAGTGTCAAGTGTCTACATAACTATAGCTGTTTTTAATCAATTGAAAATCAAAAACAAAAAACACTGTTTGATAAAAAATTTTGGTAGGCATCATAAACTTAACCAGATCTATCGTGATCCATTTTTGTAGCGATGATTGGTATCAGTCACGGTTAAAGTTGTTTCACGGAGCCTCTGTCTCCCTCCCTGTCTTGAAAGAGGTTGAATTCTGAAAAAATTAAAAATCAGCCTTCCTCGAATGCATATGGAACATGTATTTAATAACTGATAGCTACGTTTTTTCCGATTTTATGTTTGGTTCCTTGTAGGATTCCATGGAAGGTGTAATCGATGGAAAATATTCAATTTTGGATGTACCGTATTTTGAGAATGACTTTTGGACGAATTTTCTGGAAGAGAATTTGAAAACGGAGTATCCAGAAAATGCGAATTCAAACAGTGTTAGTACTCATACATTAATATTAACTTTTTTTCTTACCCCCATCATTGAAAAAGTGCGTCAATTAAGTAAGCGGAGGCTCACGTTTGGCGTTTTGGCAAAATTAATTTAATTATTACTTCGATTTTTCTTGGATGTCATCTTCAACCTAAATGGTGTGAAAAAATACTGCGTTCGCTGAAAATTACGTTTTAAAAAACTCTGTGGCATATAATTCGATTATCGTACGATTTCTTCATGGTTTTAATTACGGGTTTTAATTCTTATTTCGGCTCTTGAAAAGTGCATTATGCAAACTTTGATGTATCTTTATATGTAAGTTTTTGAAAAAAATCTACATATTGAAATTGATCTAGTATTAAGACCCAAAGTCGAAGGTTGATTCGTCTTTTGTTTCATGACAGGAAAATTTTGGCACTACTAGCTGAAATTGATATAGTTATTCCAGCAGTAGATAAGGTAATATAAATTACACGTATCTACGGTAGTTTTCATACTCTCACGTTAACAAGCGCCGCCGAGTAAAATATAATTTAATTTAATTTTTAGACCAATTGAGGTGCGCATTTTTAAAAATTTGTATCTCTAACACCACGATAAATTGAAACGTTCGGTTTGTGCTATTATTTAGCAATTACAATGTAGTTTATTTGTAAAAAAATTGTAGCAAACGAAGCTACTCTAAAAAAGTTATTAGTGAAAATGTAATAATTGGCTTAAATTTTTAGTTTTTTTTTTAAATGAAATGAAAAAAGACTCTTTTAATAGGCAGTATGAAAAAATTTATTTTAGAAGACGATCAAATACTACATCATACGACAAAAAAATTATTTCTTGAGAATTAATGTTAAACTTCTGAAAAAATTTCAGTCTGCGAGACTTCTAATACCCAAAAATTAAAATTAAAAAAAATTACCTTCTTTCACGCGAATTCGAATTTCATTTGCTATTTAACAGAGTAGGTATTATATGTAATAGAAGACATAGGCGCATCTAAACCCTACCACGCAAAACAGCACCACTTTTGGAAGCTTTATTCCCACTCGTACAGTGCCGAATTCAAATTTGCATTTGAGCCCACTAGCAATAATTAAAAAAAAATGTTTTCAAATAATTTAATTAAATGATTGAATGAATAAGTATAATTATTAATTTAGAAGGAAGCCAGGATATTTGATGGTGAAACTAGTGCCATTTTTTCGTTTCATGTACGTCCACTATTGCACTGAATGCTTTGTGTGCCATACTACTCATCCGAAGTGTAAGTGCTAAGAACTGCGCTACCTTGGAAATACATTATGATTTGACTGACAGAAAATGAAAAAAACTGTGAATATGATCTTAATAATTTACTGCTTTATTTCATTTTAATCAAGTCATTTCGATGACTATCGATACAGATATCGATTACTGTCGATATTATTTTGCAATTTTTTTCAAATATTTGGAATTCGTTTTTTTTTTTTTTGGTGAATTATTGATGAAAATTGGAAAACTGGATTTTTTAGTGAAGTATTGCTGTGCTAAAGTTTTTTTTTTCTTGGAATTCATGGGAGCTGCCCTAACTTTTATCTATTATTTATACTTTATATTTCATCACACTATCGTGAAGGACACTTGATATCATAGATATCCGCCCCAAAAAACATATTTTCTAAAAGAATGTCCACAGAATTGACACCTCAAGAGTGCTTGTATGTGATTTTCTTGCATTATTATTGGTTACGGGCTTCTTATTACCCATTTTATATATCGGGCTTCGTAATGCCTCTTGGTATGTAGGTATGTATTAAAAAGAAATTAAGTAAAAATAGGAAAACTGTGTCAATAATTTTCTTTGTCATGAAACGGAAAATTTACATCATATCCTCACCTCTAACTTTTTTTAAGGTCAGTTTTAATACTCTGTTTGCAAGCAAACCCAGTAAAAATTAAAAATCAAACCCCTATCAAAATCCATTGAAATAAATTCACACTAATTGATTTATCTTCCATAAGGTTCTTTTTTAAAAGGTTTTTCTGTGGCTGCAGTACTACTTTCACCATTTAATATAAAATTATTGAAAAATTAAAAATCAAATTTTCTTTAATGCCGTAGGAGTTTCTTCACTCGAAAATTTTTCTTTTACCGAAATCTTACGTTTTAAAAATCTTATTAGTATTACCAAAATTAATTAGCATTGTCTGATTCAGGAACTACTTAAAAATGGATCGTCGAAACTCGAATTAAACGCCGAATTCGTTCCAAAAATACGCGCAGTAATTGAAGAAAATAAAGAAGTATTTTTTGTGTTCAAACTGAATTCAGTCGACGTATTTTCAGTAAGTACGAAATATCAAACATCTACTCATTATAATTACTTCTGCAAGAAAACGTCGTTAATCTGATTAACGAGACGTTCCAGTAACGGTGAGCCGTTCTCAAATGTTGACCAAACCCATTATGCGTGAAGCATAAAACCCAAGTATAACAAATACAGGAATTTTCTTCGTGGAAAGAATTGCGTTCAACTTCTTTTAAAAAATCATCCGATTCAATCGTCCAGCTGCTCGATATTTCCTAGAGAAATAATTATTAGACAAATGCGTTTTGATCTTTTTATTGAAGAGTATTCAACCTTCCTCCTGAATCTCCTTTGGGTCCGTATATGCTACAGCACAAACTGTGTAATGAATTTATAACTACGTTACCAATATATACACACGGAACGTTGTACTTTTCTATTTATTGCCGTTTTTGGTCGCCTCGATAAGTTCAGCCACAGCTGTTGGAGGGTTGTATACCGTCTACCGTCAGTCATACATCGCATGTTGGAAATAATTTTTAATTTCCTTCTCTTCTGTGTGTTGTAGCCGATTCGTGATCCAGACCCCAGCATACCTTGTGATTTTATGGATGGTCGTGAAAATTTCTTACTTCTCTCCAGAGAACGTAATTACGAATTTTCCTCTTTGCGACGAGCGAAATTCTCGTCTATTATTCTGTTGTACGAGTTACACTCTCGTAGTTACGAGAAAGTTAAATACACGTGTAACTTGTGTGAATCTAGTCTTCAATTACGCTATCATTGCACGATCTGTGACGTAAGTACGAATTTCGATGGAGTGTCTGTTATTATGTATTTTTCTGTAAGTATGATTGAAGAGTTACTCTCCAAACCAGCATATAAGTCCATTTTAGAAAATTTTCCGGGGATTAAGAAGAAAACTATTCCAGCTAGGAAGTTACGTGGTAGCACTGTACAGGACAGTTCTGGTGCTGCTCTGTGTGTACTTCTCGGTAAGAAGGTTGTACTCTGGACAACATATTAACCTAAATGCTGCTAGGCATGTACTACATAGCGCTGAGCATTGTTTGCTGCCCTTTAACTATAGTGTGCGTAAAGAACCAGGAATGCCTTATTAACGCAATTATTCATTTTCTACGCCAACGTTTCCTCCCCACTGTTGTTGTTATCGCAGTTCAGTGATCGCCGAAATGCACGAAGGTTCGTTCAAACTTGATCGACGGTGACCGAATAAGTGTACTTTTGGAATTTTCCCATGCTCGTACCTGTTGACGAGTCAAATTTAAGAAGAAAGTAGAGGAGGGTATTCGCATCATTTTTGACTCGACTAATCGCGCAGTTCATTATGTATATGTATAGTTGAGGGTGCTGTTCGGTAAGAGGCACTGTGTAGCACCCAGTATCGCCGATTTGGTAAAATTTTATTATTTGGGGGTCGAAGACTATGAAAATGTTTAGGTGCACATTCAACGTGGACAGCGAATTTTTAACTATAACATGAAAAAACGTGCATAAGTTCAAAAATTTATAAAATTATTGAGGGCCCAACCTCCACCAGCTAAAAAATGGTCAAGTCGGTATCTATGATACTACTTGTTGCAATGTGCTTAGTTGTTTGATTGTGTAGTGTCACCTTCAAAATGTGCTACGTAGTACATATTGCAGTGGGCTACTCAGCGTAAACTGCAGGTAGCTAGGTGGCATGTTTGGTCAGTTCATATTTAAAACACTTTGTATTACTCACTCAACGTCAAAAATTTATGTTTTAGCAAATTTTTAGCTCATTTATTTATTATAAGTGAATTAGAATTAAAAAACCAAATTTTATAGTTTTGTAAGTACTCTACTACGTCTCCTAGAGTCTTTGAAAAACGCCAGAAAAAATAATAATGGCTCCTAGGATCTCGAGGATAATGACAATTCCTTTTAATTTTCATTAATCTTACATCAGTTTTTTCGACTTGGAAAAAAAAAATGTAACTATATAACTTGGGTTAAAGCAATTGACGTGGCCCATTATTTTTTATGAATTTGTCTAATACCATGTATGTCAGTAGCTGACCCTTAATATATTACCGTAAGCTATTTAGCCTCCGGTTTTCAGAGACCAAGCAGCACTAAGAAGGTCAAAAATGAAGGAAAATTTTCCTCTTTGATCGGCCATTTTTGGTTAAATTAGGATTAATAATGAATTCTTATTATTTATAGACTAGAGAAGTTTCTAATTTGGGCAAATGTTATAACGTGATTCTTGCTCGTCAGAAAAATAGAAAACTTTTCTCAACTACTGCAAATGTTTCGAGGCTACTTACTAAGTTTCTAGTAGCTGAGAATAATTTTCTTTCATTTAGTTTACCTAAAATTTCGTATTTATCATGCAATTTGTGTCTTTAGGATTTTGATTTATGCATTCCGTGCTGGTCGAAAAAAAATCACGATCACGAGATGCAAGTGTTAAAAGAAAACCATTTTATAAAAACTGTTAAACCGGCCGAACATTCGAATAGAAATATCATTCAAGTAAGAGTCGAATATAATTATGTCGAAACCAGAGGCGAAGCTTGGATAAAACCTGCGAAGAGGTTCAAAATCCTGTCATTTATTCCTCTAGTGAAAATAAGTAGAATTACTTTATTGTTTTTCTTTACAATATAAATTTATTTAATTATAATAATAAATCTATAACAAATTGAAAATATCCTTTAATAAAAACTTTATTAGGACCTAAACGAAATTGTATTAAACCAATAAATTTACGTTCTAAATATATAAAAAAACCTACTCCTAAAAAAAAATTAATTAATATAATGTATAATTTTATTATTATTATATATAATTATATATTTTATTAAACTCTAAATTTAATACATTTTAATAATTGTAATAAAAATAACTTAAATCCTTTCGTTCTACTTTCATATTCTCAATTTTTTTCTATTAGTGAGTGAGAGGGACTTCGATAAATTTTTAAGTGGCTTAGCTCCTCCATGACTCCCTGAAGCTTCGCCTTTTGTTGGAACCATAGATTATTAAATATAATAGAGGACACGCGATCATCTAAACGCCGTTAGTTGAAACAGTAACACTTAATGCTTTTGTCCCCATTCATACGGGACCAAATTCAAATTTGCGTGCCCCGCATTCGGGCCCATTGGTAATAATCAGAGATTTTGTTTTCTTCAAATAATTGAATTAAATGAACGAATAAATATAATTATTTATTCAGAAATCACAACAAACGCGAATTTTGTGGATAAAATTAGAATTGAAAATTGTTGGTACCTTAGCAGCGTGAATATTTTGATCGTGACAGTTTTTCGTTTCACATGCGTCCTCTATTATATTTAATACTCCGTAGTTAAAATATGCTCTGTGCTTTTGTTAGAAATATATGTTCACGGTCAAAATCCATGTTTTTTCGCTGCAGAGTAGCCAAGAATCATCCATGAAGAAGTGTATCGATGCCCTGATCCACGCTTGCCTATGTCGAGACAGCAGCTGCCAAATATTCGGGTGCATGCGTATGAAACGTGTTCTAACCCATTTTAAGGTGTGCGATGTTCGAACAAATGGTACCTGTCCAATATGCAAACAACTGATTTCGGTTTGTTGGTACCATGCGAAACATTGTCGGGTAAGAATTGATCGTTTATTTCTGTTTGAGTTTTAAATAGAGACATACTTCTGTCTGTCTAATTTACTTATAATACTCGTGTTTTGGGGTGTTTTTTGCCTGAAAATAAAGAATATCCATCTGAACGATGACTTTCAAATCCAAAAGATAGTATAGTATAGGAAAAACTCTCCCTTTAACTAATTTTCTAAAAAATTGTGACAAAAAAAAACTAATTAAGGACACTAGTGCGAATTTCAGCTCGAATTTGTACGAAAAACTTTTTTTCCAAGATTTAACTCGCGTTGCGATCCGTCTGAGTATTGATTAATCAGTATTCTTAGAATTAACTTAGTAGAATTCGCACGCGAACCCCAGAACTATAACTGAAGCGAAATAGATTACCTAGAAAAACCTTAACCACGCCCCAAAAAATACACCTGTGTCACATCACACATATTAGAAGTGAAACTTTGTCCTTTAATAAACATATTCGATGATGTACCGCACAATAAAATTGTAAAAAATTTACCTAATAAACCTGTTGGGGTTTCAGAGTACCTAGTGAGTATTTCAATCTAAAAATGAACAGAAAATTTGAACTCCGCACTTCAAAGAACATAATCGACGACGTATCAGTCAATCTTTTGTGAAAAAATTCTTAACCTATTTTTAGGGTCTACCCAATGAATGGTTCAGTCCAAAATTGATCTGAAAATTTAAACTCTGTGTCTCAAAAAACATAATCGGATATATCGCTTAATTCTTGAGAGAAAAATACTCTAACTCCTTGATTATCCAAGTTCGGAATCCAGCTGAAAAAACTGAACGGCTCGAATCGTGTTGGAAAAACTAAAATTATTTTCTAATACATCGAATTTTAAAAATTAGGCTTCGTCACGACATCTGGCTCGGTTTCAGATTATATGTGAATTTTCCTTGCTGCTTGTTGGCAAAATTACTTTTGCCGCCTTTTCCATGTCATTCATGGTAGAAACCAGTGACAAACTCATCGGAAGGAAGCGGGGTTGTCCTTAGATACGAAAAAATTAAATAAAATAATATAAAGGTACTTATCCCAAATTTTACGAATGGAGCTATCAAAAAAAATTCTAATAATTGAATCCTCCATTCAAGGCAAAATCCAAAGTACAAAAAAATCAAAAGTCATAACTTAAATTAATGCAATACATAAAAAACATTCGTAACTCCTATCGCCGTAAATACAGAAAAGATAATTCAAGCAGTGCTTCCGACTTGCTTTTCACTAGAAATTTGTTTTTGTTTTACATTTTTCTTGGTAACCACTGTTTCAGTAGGCACCAATTTCTATCAGACTTGCACTAACATAATAACGATGCATCAAGCAAATTTAAGCTCCATCCCTTTCGTAGTTTCTTCAGAATTCTATAAAAACCATTTTTCTAGAAATTTTTTTTTTTCAAAGCCGTGAGCACAAATTTTTGGGCGAGGTATACCCATTTACATATAGCGTACATAATTATATAGGTACATAAAAACAAAATTCGGTGAAAATAGGAAAATGGTACTTACTAGTCTTTTGTTTTTTCTCATGAAAGGAATAGTTTTTACCATTCCCAACCCTAATCCTTCTGTGAGGTCAATTTTAATACGCTATTTTCTACAAATTGGGTAAAAAATAGTTCGGACCAGCGCGGCTTTATGTTTTTTTTTTATGAAAAATTTATCTTCCCAAAAATTTGCCCTTTTAGACAATCGCACACAATTGCTTAGTGGGACATTCGGCACTGTTTTCATCAATTTTGTTTCGGCCATCCAAGAGCAGTAGTGTCATTAGGAAATCGTTCCGTGAGTGGCTACCTTCGATAATTCAGTACCGGATATCCGTTAGCTTTATCTCACTAATGTCAATATCGAATGTGGCATCATTCTAAAACCCTAAAATGGACGTATGTTTTCTGAGCATGTGCAGTAGATCTTTTTTCGTCTGTTTTCAACGGTTTGAGGCGATAGATCAATTTGGGCGATCCGGATCGCGATTTGTAGATCAGTTTAACAAGGCGATCTAAATCGCAATCTAATTAATTTGATCGTTTCCTGATTTTTCATATCGCTTAACAATTTCCTTCCCATCACCTCTTTCCAACATGCAAGAATTGAAAAATGAGAAAAAAGGAGATAGTTGAAAGTAGAACAATAAGTTTTAGTCATTTATTAATTTATTTTTATTATTAAATGATTTGATTTTCTGATTCGAGTACTTGACTCAAGTTATTGTAAACGATCTAATTTGAAGATGTAAAATATTTAAAAAATGGCGATCTAGATCTCAAAATTAGATTATATTTGTGATCTAAGATTGAAATCTTTTGATCTATTGATTTGCCGATCTAATTTTAAAAGATCTGAGCCCCAAACTGGTTTTCAGTCTCTTGATCCTGTGAATTTAAAGCTATCTAAATACGTTGCTGTGAATCCTGTGAAATCGAATGAAACATCATGTTCATTTTAGGGCTTTAGCCGTTACTGTTTGTACGGATTTTCACGTTTACCTGGGTACACAATATGAAATGATCGAAGGTGGGTACGTATGCTTATTTTCCTCCCCCAACTCCGTAGGTGCATGACTAAATAAATCTCAAATCATTATACTTATACCAGACTTATATTCATTGAAGCCGTCATCGAAGTCTCTAGCGCTTCTTGGGGCAAAGTGTTGTCCATTTTCATCCAAATTCATCATTTACATTCACTCTTAGAGGCACGAAGACGAACGAAAACAAATGAAAAGGAATAAAATAGAATGAAAAAATTGGATATCTCTCCACTTCTCTTTTTATAGGTACATATATCTGTTTATCTGTCTCCTTTTTTTCACATCGGATCTTTCATTGAGGCCGCTACACACGATTCACCGTTTTGCCATTTTTTGTGAAGGGGGAAATGCGAAATTCTCGACGAAATGACAAAACAGGAACTGCAAATCGCAGGCTAAGCTGCGGGTTACCTGTAGTGTTTTATATTATTGACTTCATTTATTCCGACACATTTTAGAACCTCTGAAAAATCATCTGCATTTAGAAGCAAGCTCTCGTTGAACTACCACTTCTGCCTAAATCAACACAAATTGATAACTGTTGTGGAACACTTGAAAAGTTTGTAAAACTTAGTTTTGTTGCTCTCATCTAGCCCTAAATTCGTGCAATCACTTCAAGTTTTTCATGTATGATTGTATGAGCGTATGATCGATTTTTCCACCGTTCTAAGAATCTTTCGAGTTAGTGTTGGTATTGTACTGCTTTTAGTAACTTCAGTTTGAATGAACAACTTATTCTTTTCATCTTTTTTTGTTTTCTTCATTTATAGGATAACCACTGTATCATTCCGTCGTGCTCCACCATCAAGTCCAAATTGCGTCTCTCAACAGAGAAAACTCAAGTCGAATAACCTCCTTTCACATTCGTTTATCGATTGCTCGTCACACTTTCTCAGTCAAAAAAAAAAATGAAAAAAAGAAAAATAAATAAACGTTCAAATAAAAATGTACTCTTTTTTTTTATAATAAAATTCACTTTAGAAAAAAATCTGTTTACGAACATAAGTGCACATAAATTTGCAACTTAGACATGCCTTACAGAGATTTGACAATTTAATATAAACAAGATATACATAAATATGTATTTTTTATATATATATATATATATATATATATATAATATATATATATAAAAAAAACAAATAACGATGACAAAATGATGGTAATGAATTCATGACGATGAAATATATATAATAATAAAAATTACATCGATAAAAAGTTCTGATTAAAAACTATAATGCGGTGATATAAATATTATACGATTTTTTGTGTTTTTACAGTCGTTTTTATCAAATTATATTCCTTTTTTTCCGTATATTTTCTGGTGTATAAACAACGATTAATCGTAATAATGAAAGTGTAAAAAAAAGAATCTCCATAATAAAACGTATAAAAATTTATAATTACAAGAACGTACAAAATTAAAGGAAAATCTCACACTTCTAACACCTTTTTTTTCACCTATATATAAAATATATAAAGTTGTATATATTAAAATTTACAATATACAAATACTTATGAACAAAAAGACTTGTGGGTATGATCCATTAAACGTCATAGGAATTTTACGTATTATATATATGTATATACTATTTTTTTTTCTTAGTCTGGATGAATTAAGCAGACAAGATCAAAACTCCATCAGTACATTCTATTAACAAAAAAAAAATAATAGGTAAATAAAAAAAATGAAAACGTCGACTTCCTTTAGAATAAGCAAAATTTAGACCTTTAAAAAAAATGAAAAGAAAAATGTTCGAAGAAACCCAGTAAAATTAATTTCACAAAAAATAAAAAATAAAATAAAATAAAAATAGTAGTCCAATAAAATTAAATACGACAGACAATTCAATCGCATCTGGTCACACACTTCAAAAATGACTGAAGTTCCAAAAGTACGATAAAAAGAAAAATTAATTTCAACCCGGCGAAAAACAAACCACAAATCGACTGAAATATTACTTCGCATTCAAATTTGGAAAAAAAAATTATAGTATGATTAACACTATAAGTAATTTGTCAGACGAAAGTTGTACAGTACTGAAAAACAAAGAAAATAACATCTGGAGTTATGAAAATCAAGTAAAATAACTTTCTGTAAATAACGTTTACGTGAAGAAAAATAAATTAAGCACACTTAGCACAATTACATAGGTTTTTACAGTCTATATTCTATGTACTTCGAATTTCAATGAGTAAATATTCGATCTGAATTCGAACAACAATAACGATAAAACAAAATCATTAAAAAGAAAAGTAGAAAGAAAAATGTGACGAGGAATGGTCTTAAGCAAGCTTATGAAAATGAAAGGGCACTTCTGTTTCATGAAAAAAATCAGACTTTTCGATTTCGACAGTGATCAGAAAATATACGAAAAATACGAAAAAAATGAGTTTTTTTTTGGTTGATGCAAATGAAAGAAGGCGATTACAACAATAATATCAAAAATTCAGAATAGGTCATAAATACCTTAAAAAAAAAAAAAAAATCATTGCACAAATCGCTAAAAGAAAACAAGTATTACGTGTAACGTTTGGAAAAAAAAATGGTGAAAAACATTTTCAGATATGGTAACTTGCATTTGAATATGTGTCGCTGATTGTAATAGTACGCTAGGAATAAAAAAAGAAAAAGTTCGAAAAATTTTCTCACCCTAAAGTTTACATAATTTCAAGTACATAAGTAAATTTGATCAGTAAGCTCATTAATTTCTCATTTTTCTGGTTCTAAATTAGAAAAATAAATAAATATCAGTACGAGTAAATTACCTCTAATAAAAGAATTGTAAATTAAAAAAAGGTATGGACGATTTAAAAAAAACGAAGAGAAGATTATTTGGAATCGTGAATTCTAAAAAATAATTAAATTTAACGCGTCCTTAATACTACTCAACTTGAATAAAATTTAGAAGATAATAAATGAAAACTAAGAACGTAGATCACTAAACTTCTCAGATTTTTTGGCGGGGTGGGGAGGTACGGATATAGGTATTTCAAACGTTTGAATATTTTCTCAGCAAGACTGCATTTATTGTGAGAAATTAAACAATCTGAATGAGCTACACGTAGGTACTCTCTTCGCAAAATTATTAATAACAAATTTTAGAGGCTATTGAAGATTTTGTGAAAAATTTCGCAAGTTTTTTAAAAACGAATGTACGATACTTCCCGAATTTCGAAAATTATCTACGTACGCAAATAACGACTTAGAGGTTCGTTCTTTTGGTCAAAAACCTGCCAGAGTTCTTGCACTAATTCTTGAATTGTGTTCTTTAGGAATATAGAACGAAGTATTCGCGCTTTTTTGAATTTAGGACGAACTTAGTTCAGAGAAAAGAATAGAAAGTGCTTACACTTTCTGTACTACACGAAAAGGTGGTGCGGAATAAGTGCAAAGAAAGTTCCCGTCTTGCCAAATAAGATGAATTGGTAATTTGTTTATTATGTTGGGTGACAATTGATATTTGTTTTCATTTTGCTTTGCTTACACTTTCTCTGAAAACTTTCTTTTGATCGCAGAAGAACCGGGAAAATTTTTGCACTTTTTTTACCACTTTCTTATCGCCGATCTGAACTATCTTGAACTGTGTTTACACTTTTTTGGCGAGAAGAACAGACCTTTGAACTTAAGTTCATAAAAAAGTTGGCTATCGTACATTCCTAAATGACGAATAACTTATAATGCAAACGAAAAAACGACGAAGAAAGTACGCTCTATTCTTAAATGGGAAGGTCATTTGAACGAAATTCGAATTAAAGAGATTAATGTTAAAATGAACAATTACGAAGTCTGTTAAAAATATTATAATAGTAACGATAGTAAATAATATAAAAAGAAAAAAAAAAGTGCACGAATAGGAACAAAAAGGCTTTTCACAATTTTCAAATACCAGTCGGGTAGCGTCGAAGTTAGCCAATTCTCACAGTAAGTACCAATTCTTACATTCTTTTTTACATTCATTCTCGACAGGTAACCTTCGAAGGTATATTCAAAAAGAGAGAAACGAAAATCTTCAGCATACATCAATTGAAGAGTACAAAGAGGGGCATTTACAAAAAGTTGTTATTTTATACAGAACCGTTTTCAAAGTTTATGAACTCCAACCTCACATATGAGAAGGGTATTAATTTCCGACACGACAATACATCGTAAGACAGGATAATATTTTTCACCAGATTGATACAAAACGGCCAGTTTAGAGGCGAAACTGTAAGAGAGATCACGTAAGCTGAGCTTAGAAAAATTCAAAAATATTTACCTATCGTTGCGAAAAAAAAAATTCCAATTATTTTAATTTGAAGCAAGAATGGAAGTTTCTTGAAGTTTTTTCCTAGCTTCGCTTCTGGAAAATTAATGGATTTCTGGTCAAAAGACACATAATGGAAGCGTTCAATTCAACGATAGGTATTTTAAGAAAAAATTATTTCCAAGTTCTTTTACTTTGTCTCCTTCACGAAAAAATATTCTTCATTATTTTAGCGCGTTCTCCTGAATGCTTTACTTTCATTCCTTCTTACTGATGTTTTATGACTTTCTCGGAAGATTTCAACGTCTCTATAAGATTCCAACTTGAAAGCATACGCAGGATTGTAATAAGTCGAAAAACAAAGTTTTTGTCGTCAATCTTTCACCAGTATTGAAATATCGACGACTTGATCGCAATAGAAATAAAAAAAATGAATTCGCAAAAGTAGATGGTAGTAGAATTTTGTATTTACTACCAAATCGTAAAGAATACCCAGAGAATTTTCGCAAAATGAAAATCATTTATAGGTAGATGGAGTTTAAATTTTTGGCATAACTTGAACTGAACTTAACAAGAATCCTAATGAAATTCGTTTCCCCGCATTCATACGGGTAATAAATGCGGAAAGCAATGGATGAACTATTTTTTATTTATTTTTTTCAATCAAAATGAACCATATCAAGTTGAAAAAAACGAATGTGTACTCTGTCCTAAGTAATAGACGAGTCATCGCATAGAAATGGAACAAATCTGAAGGATACAATCACACTGCAAAATCCTAATAAAACATTGAGGAAGAAAATAATCGGGAAAACAGGTTGATGAACACAGCAACATTAGGCTGAGCAGAAAACCCACCTCAAATATTTTTTCTTGAAAATTTACAGAAATATTCGTCATAGGTCGTGAGTTCCCCCCGGGGCTAGACGGGCGTATTTTACATGGGAAAATGAAAGCAGGGAAGTAAAAATAAAACTAGAAAGAAAAAATGGCGAAACTTGCTTTTTTAGCTTCTGAATGTAGTGATATGTTCACAGCTGCATTAAAAAAACGCCGACTGGAATAGAAAATTTGTTCAAGATTAAGTAACGCAACCAGTTATTTTAGCGAAAATTTCCTCTCTAAAAAAAAATAATAACTAATCACCCAAAAGATTAATAATAAATTAACCACACTAGTAAATTTTCACGACAAAATTCTCTCAAGAAGGAAGACAACAATATTTGTAGGGACCATAAACGCCACTTAGAGACACGTCTCTTTTAAACAAGGCTGTATATATAGTCAAGTGAATGAAAATTAAGAACGTACAAAAAAGATTTAAAATATTTCGACACCCACAATAATTTATTACATGAATAGAAACAATAAAATTCTTTTTTTCATCGGTCCAGTTTCAATTTTGTTCTGAGAGAAGATGCAATATCCTAGTCTACCTTTCGAATGCAAATGAGGGAATAACTGAAACTCTGTCCGTATCTAAACGACTCACTTAAGCGAGACCAGAAGACCATGATTACCAAAAATTCATCTGAAGATATTATTAATCCCTTTTGTTCGTGAGTATAGGTATCAATTTTTCATTTTTTTTCCAACATTTCATTCCCCCAATCCAACCTCACCTTCTCTTCCACTAAAAACGAAACCTTTTCTCGCGTGAGTACATTTACTACACTGAATAACTTGGTAAGTCACTATGTAAGTGGCTATTTGTGGCGCCACACCTTTAAATTCCCAAATTGTAACATAACATATACTGTCATACAGATTTCTCACAAGATTGGGTACACAAAACTATATAACTGAAATTAGAAATCAGAAGCGTGGATGATTCAAGATACTGGGAAAGATCATCAACAAGCAAAATAGACAATAAAAAACACCAAAAACTGACCCTATTCATTAATTCGATGGGCAGTATTTGCACAAAAATACTTTTTTTTTTCTTTTGAGAGGAGGGGAGACGGACTCCGAAGGGTAGTTTGAACTGCTAATATGCCCAACCACGTTACTAGGAAGAATCTTGGATCTGTTTGTCTCCTCGAAAGATGTAATTAAAATACATGATCTCCCGGAGGTGGCTTCCCTCTACAAAAAAAGAAAAAATCCGAGAGCCGCCTTCATTTTAAAACATCGCATCGATACGACAGCAAAAAATTGTGAAAATAGAGCGTCTTTCTTGTTTTTCTACGAACTACGTAAATAAAGTAATAATGAAAAACGAAACTAAGTATCAAAGCGATAAATTAAATCTATGCAAATAATCGAACTCATAAAAAAAAGAATGGAAGCATAAATATTAAAAAACAAAACGTAGATTTTGTTCGGATTCGTATCAAAGTAATAAAAAACGATAAAATACGAGTACGCATTTAATGGTACTACAAAATTAAAAAAAAAAAAAACAAAAAAAAAACAAACTTAATAATGAAACACTGAGGGAAAGATGAGTCGATGAATCTTGAATATGTTGAAAACCATCATCGATATATCACCAATAAGGGTGAAAGAGTCAAGAGGAATAATGATAAGGTAAAAAACAAAAACGAAGAAGTAAATAAGGAGAAAAATGCGATCATACGTACTGAAATAAAAAAATAGAATTTGTTTTTTCTTGTCAGCAGCCACGCCGCCGCTGTCGATGTCGCGGGAAAACTATACTTAGTTACCATTTAAATTCGTGAGATTTTCTTTTTTCACAATGGTGATATCAGGATTATTGTGAATGGAAGAGTGAGTCGTCGACGAGGAATGAGTGGATACCTTATCTTCGTCGATGACCATTTCCTCGTTATCGGATCCGTCTTCGTTGTCCGACGAACCGGTTCCGCCGGGACGTAGCGTCGACAGATAGTTGGCCAACGTCGTCACCGTAACGTTTAGCATTTCCGCAGCCCTGAATAGAGTGAGTTCTTTGCGCTGTAGCTTCGCCAGCACCTCAGCAGGTCCTTGTTCCGACCAGAAGTCACGTACTCTGTGGCCAAAAAACGTGTTAGTTGACAACGACGTTCGAAAAAATTTTCAATTATACGTCGAACAGTCGAGCGTAATGCGGTTGACGATCGTTGCAAAGTCAAAATGGTGGAGCTAATTTTCTATTCCAGTTTCAGAAAATTCAAACATCCGGCCGAATACGCCGCCAACAGTTCTCAATAGTTGTTTCATTATAAACATTGGTCCTTGATGTTAAACGTAGTAAATGTTTTTAAGGCAAAGACATTTACTACGCTTAACAATAGTCTTATCATACAATGAGTTAATTTTCTCATATTTTCGTTCCTCTTTCCGTGGGTTTTCAATTACTTTTTATCACAATTTTAAAGCATCCATTAGAGAAGAAATCGAGAGCTCTTTCAGGAATTTGTTACTTATTTTCAAAAAATAGACGGAGTTTTCAACATTATTTAAACGTTGGATGTTGATAATAAATAGGTTAACTTGAAATCGTAATGTCTCATAATTTCTTCAAATGGGAGTTGTCCTAATGAAGATTCAAAATTTTTGACGGTTTCTAAATTTCGCAGTTGCAGTGATTCGCACTGACTATGTATTCAAGTAACATTTTTCAAATTACCTCGTGGATTTCCAAAAGAGGTTTGTAACCTCTAAGTAGCCACAAAACGGAGAGTAAAGGTAGATGAATTCATTTAACATACTTAGTTTTACTAATATAAGGATTGACGCCCATATTCACGAACGTCACTTTAATATCCCTTTACTTGAATCTCACTTTAAAATGACTCATTATACAATTTTATACTGAAGAATGTGAAAACATTGTATTTTTATGTGAGAAATCTCATAAGGGAATACAGCGTTACCACATTCTTGAAAATAAAATTGTATGAAAAGTAATTTTAAAGTGAGGTTTAAGTAAAGGGAGATTAAAGTGACCTTCCTGAATATGGTGTAAATCTTCAACCTTTAAAATCCCATCTATATGATGAAATAGGCCCGGAAATACGCAAATTTTCAAAATTTGATGTGATCAAAAACCTGCATTTCCGGAATCATCAGAGGTTGTCCAGGGTTTCCCTTCAAATATTATGTTTACCTCATGGGTATGTAATACAATACATGAAACAACTGAAGTATTACTCAACTCCGTTAAAAAAAATAAGAAAATCTGAAAATAACTTAAAAATCCATTTATGCTTTTATCCATCCTGAAGTTTTATTTTGATTTATAGTAAAAGACCTTTAGGTGTTCAGGCGGCACGGGGATTCGAACCCGTACTGGCCGAACACCTAAAATCCCCCTTGTTCACCGCCACCAAAAGCCAGCACCATATACACTCGGCCACGATGCCGGGTGACGGTGATCGAGGGAGAACAGCAATCAGCCAAAGTAGTGTGGCAATAGTCACCACACCACTCCCCCCCAGTATAGCGGAGCGTGATACGACAACCAGTACAGAGGCGCCTTGTGGGTAGGGATTGGAAAAGAAGGTTGCGGAGGACATCGTCATTGACTCTTCCTTCGTTTAGGGTGATGAGGCGGCGATGGTACGCCAAAGGCCTCTCGGAAGGTTGACGATGGGTGTTTTCCAACAGGGTTCTAATCCGGGTGTAGGAGGAAGGGGAAAATTCCTGCTGGATTTGGTTGCGGAGGTTCGACCAAGTGTGCAGCGAGTCGTCGGGACTGTAAAGTAGTTCTGACACAGCATTGGCTACCTGGGTCGGCAAGTGGCCGGAGATTGCCAGGTAGAGCTGAGACTCGCTGGTATTGCCTCTAGTACGAGCAAGATTCTCGATCTGCTGCAGCCAGAGACGCACATTCTCGGCGTTGAACGGTGGAAGGCCTGTTAGTAACTGGGGTGGATGAGCTTGTAAGGGAGGCGAGGTGGTGCATCCAATCGCGGCGGAATTTGCTTCCTGCCGGTGCGATTGATGACCGAGGATGGGTGACAACCTCAGCGTGGAACTGTCAACCGGCTGGTGCTGGTTGACTGGAAGTTCCTCGCCTGGAAGGTAGTTGTCGAGGAACGGACCAAAGTTTACAAGCGTAGAGGACTGCGGGATCGCCAAGTTTGTCAGTACATTCGACAAACGCATGCTGACATGCGGCGTTGAGTGGATGGTGGTTGTGGGGTTGGGCTGGTTCTCCGTCCTCCTGGGAGGATTGCTGACTGTGGCCTTTGCAGGCGTCAGTGGGAGAACCAGGTTGTCGAGGGACAACGGGGTTAGTTTGGAGGCCATGGTGGTAATTGAAAAAGGAGGCTAAGTTTGCACTTTCCTCGTTGGCAGCTGATTGCCGACTGTTTGTTTCTCTTTGGGATGGCTGGTTGGTACTTGCGTACTGACGTCGAGCCTGGGAAGAGAAGAAGGAAAAATGAAAAAATAGGGATGGAAAGGGAAGGAGAAGGAGAACCTTCTCCTTTGGCAGTCAAATGCCGACTGATTTTTGTGGACGTTGGTCAGTACTTAAGTACCGACGAGCAACGAGGGAAAGGGGAAGGAGAAGGAGAACCTTCTCCGTCGGCTGACGAGAGCCGACTGAGTTATTTCTTCAGTTGTTGGCGGGTATGCCAACGTTTGAAGAAGGGGAGTGGTTTGGGAAATCAGCTATTAGAAGCCGATTGGTTGTTGTTTCCAAGCTAGTTGGAAGCGGTGGGGACGGAGGTGACGGTTCCTTCCCCTGTTGACGGTGAAACGTCAACAGCAAAAATAAAATACTTACGTCGGAGGTCAACACTTTAGGTGTTCAGACGGCACGAGGATTCGAACCCGTACCGGCCAAACACCTAAAATCCCCCTCGCTCACCGCCACCAAAAGCCAGCACCGTATACACTCGGCCACGATGCTGGGTGACGGTGATCGAGGGAGAACAGCAATCAGCCGAAGTAGTGTGGCAGTAGACGCCACAAGACCATTATAATTTCTGGTTTGGATAATACAGATAATAAAGTCTTGCATAGTTTTACAGTTTTTGGACTTCAGACTATAAACACTAATATGAAACAAATGTGCTTTCCTTCTTTTTTTCTTACAATATGGAACTTTGATCCAGTTGAAATTTCGGATCTAGAAAAACCTATATTTTAAATCCAATCTGTATTTGTATTCTACTGTGATTACTGTCCATGATGATATGGAACAAAATTCAGAAATGGATTTTGTCCAATCTGGACTGATTATGTAAAAGAAAAAATGGATTTTCAAGTTATTTTTAGATTTTCTTACATTTTTTCAAAGGAGTTGAGTAATACTTCGTTTGTTCCATATAAGGTGCTACATACCCATGAGGTATACATAATATTTAAAGGAAAATCCTCGACAACCTCTGATGATTCCGGAAATGCAGGTTTTTGTTCGCATCAAGTTTTGAAAATTTGCGTATTTCCAGGCTCGTTTCATCATATAGATGTAATTTTAAAGGCTGAATATTTAGTCCTTATATTAGCACAAATAAGTATGTGAAATGAATTCATCAGCCTTCACTTTCCATTTTGTGACTACTTAAGAGGTTTAGCAACAGACTATCTTTTTTTTTTCATTCTGAAAACTCGCCAAAATTTTTTATACAAAATGAAAAACTATCTGCGCTTGAATTAGTCTGCTATTATGAAGTTTATTTAATCAACATCTATTTATTTTTTTTTTAAATAATAAAAATTAAAAAAAACTGCAAAAAACAAAAACATTCGAAGTGAGACAAAAAACTATTTAAGATCAGAGTCAAACTTCCATCCATCTCAAAAAGAAGCACGCTTTTTCATAACCCATAAAAATTTCAAGTTTTAAATTTCAGAAGAAAAAAAAAATTAAGTTGACCTCTGAGTGTAAGTTTGAAAGCCATAGAGTTTTCTCATCTCACACCAATCGAAACATAAAAGGTGTACTATCAATGACTAAGAATTGATGCAACTGAAAATTTATCTTTACAATTCTAGATTTAAGAGAAGACCTATTCCACTCTTACGAGACAATGAGCCAAGTTAAAGTTAGCTTGAACTTGAAGAGCTATAATTAATGGAACAGGCCTTCTGATAAAGAACGAAATTTAAAAATGCAGCACTTGTTTGTTATAAAGAATATCCCTAATGATATCAAATAAAACGTTAACAAACTTCAATGAATTTTGCGAACCTGCTCTTCTAGCGAAACTCGTTGCGCAAGAATTTTAAGGAGTTTCAACTATCAAACAATGTTGAAATTAATATTTAATACGAAGGCCCATATGAGGATTATTTGTCAGCAAAATGGTGATTCCCCTTACGAATAAAATAACACTGTTTTTTCAATTTTTGAAAATTTCTGATTATTTTCTTTTACATTTATTAGACAGCACCTACTCCTCTCCCTGCTGTGTTAGAAAGGATTGAAGGATTTCCATGTATCAATAAAAAGAAGGGCTCGATGAGCAGAATGCCGGAACGCCATCAATATTTTCGAAAATTGAAAAAGGTGCGTCAGAATGAGGGGAAAAAAGAATAAAGGTGCGTCCAGACTAATTGCGCCGAAGCGGTCCAAAATTTATTTATTCACCCGTAATCAGTCCCTTGAAATTCGCAACAGTAATCTTCGAATAGTATTCCATGTTTCTAAATTCAAAAGATTTTTTTTTTTTCAAGCAAAAATGAATATTTAGGAGAAGGTATTAGGCAAAATTTAATGTTAGTTTGAAAGTAACCGCAGAAAAAATGGACCCGTTTGATTCAAAGATCGATTTCCTATGGTTACCCACCCAATCTTTGCAAAAAATGTATTTCTAATATCCTAGCGCTGCTCCCTAATCCTAAATTTCAGGAAAATCGGCTGCACCGGATTTTTCCTTTTCTCACTCGACTAGGATCGTTCAATCAGAAAAGAACAAATGAATTTTGAGAAAAAAAAATTACAACTGTTCACATTGAACTTACCTATAAGGATGTTTGAGGCATCCGTAAGCGTCTCTGTAGCGTCCATATAGCGTACCGTATGATACACCCATTAATTCGGCTGCTACTTTCATTTCAAGCTCCTTGTTCTTAATTGCTTCCATCAGTCTCTTCGTAAATGGTTCCTCCCAGAATTGCGGTCTTCTCCCACCCGATTCCAAGTAATCATTCATCTTCATTATATCTGGATACTGACTTAAGTCTGAAGAAAATTTTTGAAACAATTAATACCACGTCTTAATTAAAGGCATTTGTGGAATATTTATGTATTTTAAAACTATTAAAACGTAAACGAAATCCTTTTTTTGTAGCATATACACTCAGCAAACCAAATCAAAAGATTTGAAAAATTTACAAAATTATTTTTAAATTAAATAAGTTACACAAATATGCATAAAGCCTAGGCAACATCTTTCTTGCTAGCGAATTCGGTCAAAAATCAAAATTATAAATTTTCGCTAACTAAACTCAAGCGTTATCGATAATGCCTGGATTTACGTTGTAATTATGTTATGCTGTTTCTAGGCTATTTCTATGAAGACGAAGTATTAACATAGATAAAAACAAACATACAAAGAAACATACATACAGGTGTACTTAAGGTAATACACACAATACTCACCTACAGTAGCTGCAGACGTTGGTTCGTTCGCATAAGGAGTATTTGCGGGAACTGCTGATGCAGCAGTAACGGAACATTTATCGTCTTCAGGAACTGATCCGCCCATAGGGCAACCGCTACTAGCCACTGACGACGGTACAGCAGCGGCAGTCAGGGCTGTAGTCGAAGGAGAAGTAACCATTTGCGACGCATTCGTTGAATTTTGCGACGTTACTAAGGTCGATGCATGTTGTAGAGGTTGCATATTAGAGTAAGGTACCTGTTGGGAGGAGAATGGGAAAAAAACTTAAAAGATACCATTAAAATTTGAAAACTACAATCGATTGGAAAAGTCCCAAGATGCGAAAAAAATTTTGAACACAATTTTCTAGTATTTTCAATGTTTTTTAAAATAGTGATGTAACTTATGTCGCTTAACATAAAATTGACGTTCTGCTGGTTCCTACCGGAGTATAAGTACGGGGATGTGCCTACGCGGGTTAAAATTCTGCAAATGTTATTTTGTGTTTCCTTATATTATAATTTAGTACTAGTAAGAAAAAAAATTTCAGGCAAGAGAAAATGACGTTTTGAAAAACTGAAATTTGAACCTTTTCTACCTTCTTATGTAGGTTTTCCATGAAAATCTACATACCAATTTCAATCTCACGAAATGACCAGGGGGTGGGAGTGGTTATGTTTTTCGTTTCACAACCCAAGAAATTGGGTAGGAACGTTAGTTCTAAGCCAATGAAAAGACCTATTGATTTTGGTGCAGTTTAACCGGACGGTAGTTCCGATACCGCCAATTTTGTTTTAATTTTAGCAATAAAATGTTGAATTTCTGACCAATCGCTACGAAATTCGGAACGAATATTTACTATGACCTATTCTAACATTCTAATAATTTTTATGCGGATCAGCTGACAGTATTATCGATATGTCTGATTTAATTCTGATTTTGGACTCTATAAAATGCGTAGTTTTGAATCATTGACTACGAAATTTAACGCAATTTATGATCTATAAAACTTTTTATTCAATTTTAGTTGTAATCGGCTGGTTTTGAAAACCTGTATTTTATAGTACTGCGGTTTTTTTTGGTTTTTTTTTTTAAATGGATCTTAGCCATTGAACACGGTGCCTTGATTCAAGTACAATTTACTTTTAGACCTAATAATTTATCTTACGGGACCTTCTCCCTCATTTATTTCCTGCAAGTTTCTGGGAGTTGAGGAGACAGCCCTTTTATGCAACTATTCTCACCATTATCCGGCAGAATATCGATTTTGTATTCAGGTACATCAGTTCTTTTGTGTGGAGAATATTGAAAACAGCAGAAAATGATGTTAAAAAATTAGCTGCCAGACATACTTGGGTTTGGTGAATTCGGTTTGAATTAACAGCGTTGTGTGACAAGGCATTCACAGATTTGATATCCACAATGGAAGGCAATGAATCATCGAAATGAGCATTGTCAGTTCTGGAGCGTTCTACGTCCCATTCGGTATCTGAACCATCGTCGACATCTTCATCGGCCATATCATCGTGCGACTCCTAAAACCGGCAAACAAAAAAAAAATAGACAACGCACGTAAATAGGAAAGCGGTGAATATAAATTCGACCAAATGTAACAAAAGGAGACAAAACAAAAATAATAAAGGAATAACACAATAAATCGAAAAAATGAAAAAATTAATCGCGTATCATCATGCCCCCTACTTCTCAGTCGGTAACTAGCAAAGTATCCGAAAAACTGAAAATATTTCTCACTTTAAATCTAGAATGTAATCGAACGGCGAAAATTTAGCACCAAAAATCACTTTTCATCTTGCATTTCTAGAGTAATACATTAAAAGAAACGTAAAATGCAAAAGAGTTGAAATTCCGTACTAAACAGTATTTCCAATGTCGATCCAATTTATTCGCCAACCGCTACGCTATTATCAGGAAAGGCAAAATCGAAAAATTATTTTCAATTCGCACAAAGATCAACGGGCACACTTCCATGATGTTAGCCAAAAGTGAAAAAATTTCACAAAATTATCCCATTTTCAAAGTTCTAGGCCAAAATTAACATTTTTTGAAGAAATCCAACGTTTTTTGATTATTTTTATTTTGCTGGTGTTTCGGTGATTTAATAATATCACCAAACGAGTCGTTTCTAAAATTTCTTTTTAATTCACGCACAGCATCCACCTACCTATAAGTTAAACAGCTGAATTTAAATTTTGCATTAGTTTTTTCATTCGGCTCACTTTTTCGACCCACATCCTTCCTGTCAGTTCGAAATGGTTGTTCTCAAAAGTTCTCTTTCGTACAGTGAGAAGCGATACTCATATTTTTCGTAGTGCTGTTCGAATTTTACCTTCGTTTCCATCCAAATAGAGGCTTTAAACAGGGGCATACGCTAAAATTCACGTAATTTTTTCTGCAATTTTCGGACCGGAATGTTACAAATCGAGGAAACGAGTGTATATTTCATGACAATTTTGTCATACCACTGACTAAAAATGAGGCGAATGATTCGAAATTTTACGCAAATTTCAGTCTATTAAGTCAAGCACTTGGTTTTTGAGATTATTGGCTTAAATTTTATACTATTCAAATAAAATTTAACGAACTACAAGACAATACCGCTTGGAGGTCTCAAAACGACCTCCAAGTTCAAGAATAGACCACATCTTACGATGAGATTTTTTCAATTTTTCCTGTACCTAAGCACAACAGAAGTGAAAAATGAAAACATTGATCGATCATTTTTAAACATAAAAAAGAAAAAAAGAAAAAATAATAAAATCAGTAATTTAGCTATATTGTTTTAAAAACTGTGGGATTAAAATTATAGCATCTTTGCATTTCTTCTTCTAACAGTGAAAGGAATGATTCAATTGCCTTCGAAAAATTTCCACTAATGTAAGTTGTCGCTCTACACGCTCAAGCGCTCAGTTGCTGACTTTGAAGACTTGTTTTCTCAGGAGAACATCAGTCTGAACTGTTATTGGACACCTGTAGCAGTTACGAGCTGATGTTAGATGTAGTACAGCACATAGCTGATACTTAAATTGATTAATTTAGAAAATACGATTAATCACGGAAATACTGTCTAGATAGATGGAAAACTTTTGAAATATTAATTTTTTTTTAAGCCTGAATTGAAAAGAAAAAATCGTATGAATTAAAAATTCAAAATAGAGGTGCAATTTTTTCAATGACAGAACTAAAAATTGTTTCTTTTTTTAAATTTTCACAGACCAAAGTTCACACGTTATACGTCATTACCTTCATGGAAGAAAAAAAGTATCTTTACGTAATTAGTAACAATAATGGAGGACTCGACACTTTTTTTTTCAAGAAATTTATTTCATATTTTATTCTAAGAGAAGCGATCTGAGTGATGGAATGATTTTGATTTTGAAAATGAAAAAATCCAGTCACCGAAACGAAAACTTTATCGGCGAAATGAAGCACAAGAAAACATACCAACAAGTATTAAAAATTTCATACTTCCAAAAGTTTTTGCTTCCGTATTAAAACATTCGAGGTATCAACTCAATTGATCTCTTATAACTAAACGGCGAGTAACTCCTAGAAGAAAAGAAGAATTTTGTGATATATTTCTAGATAAATCAGTTTTAAGACACGAACGACAATTCTATCAAGAATGAATGCAAACGACTACTAGTGAGGTGTGAATGAAGATGTGTATAAAGTTGAATATTTTCAAAGAATTCGTACGCACACGATTCAATGAGTTTAGCCACGTACTCGATGAAACTGTTTCGGCTCAACACTCGAAATAACTTAAAGCACTGTCGAAACAGAATAAATGAGACTTACAGCGGAGACAAGCTCTCAATAAACTGTCGCTAACGAAACGATTGGATTAGCTGATTCGTTTGATGAGGATTTATTCATGATGGTGTTTTATAACGAAAATATGGTACATCATCCAAGTAAAAGTCAATCTTCTTTAATTAATTTTCACTGATTCAGCAGCGACATCACTTAACGGAATCCGCTGAGCAGTGTCAGATTTTTAATTTGTTCATTATTTTATTAAAAAGACGAAATTTATGCACGTGGTGAGAGATTTTGAAAATATAAAAGGGAATTCAAAGGGACGAGCATTCAAACTCGAAATCTGGCCCCTGGTTAAATCCTAATCGTGGCTACTATGAACAGTGTAGTAATTTTACACACTAAAGAGACTTTCTTGTTAGTTGCTACCAATAGTGCACTTGAAAATTTTTTTGGGGGAATGTGACAGCAGAAAATGCCGACTATTGGGCCAAATATCATATAGGACATTGCCGACTTATTCAAACTGGTATTCAGGGCTGTACGCAGGATTTACATGGGGAAATGGTTGTAAATTGAGAAAGTAATTCTGCGAGCGGGACTAACAAAAAAAAATATTTTCAAAGTGTTTTTTGAGTTTTAGAACATTTATTTTAGTGTGTTGTATTGAAGCCTTAAGGTAATGTACATATTTTAAAGCCAAATGTCAAATAATGACAACCAAAAATAAATCTGAGATTTGCCGACTTCACAGACAATGGGGTTGTCATACACCCAAACCCACCCAACGGTACGCCCATGGTTCCCACTGCCAGACACTGAGCTAATTACTCAGGAATTACTTCTTTCGTTAAAATGAAGGAAAGCCACACACAATCCACTTTCACAGTCCACTTACTTTCCTGAAGCAAAACTGCGACGACGGAGGGAATTATACGGGATTATGGAATAAGAGTAGATGAGCAGAAAATATATACTGGATTTATTAATTATCTAAATAGTATGATAATTACGCGTAATATTTCACATATTATAATGCTGTAGAACATATTTACTGAAGAATGGTTGTTTTCAAAATTCACTAGAGGAAAGGGAGTATCGGACAAAAAAAATGCATAGAACATTTTCTGTAAAGAATTTAATGTTTGATAATTTTCTACTGCGAAATTATCAACACAAAATTGAAATATGAAGAGAAAAAACGCGAAGAACCGAATTTTGAGGCATAAATACCCCCTCACCAAAATTGCAAGACGTCTAGAGAGTGCAACTGTGCAACTTTTTTTTTTTTTTTTTTAATGCTATATTTGACTGGACTAGCGAGGAGCATTTTATAAATTTCATCGCATTATCGACAAAATGTACATACTATCTGTGGCAACGGGTGGTCATTAACGAACGAGTGTGTACTAAACACTCATCAACCACCTAGCGTGCCAGTGGGGTAAAACCCACAAACTCTGTTTTTGCACTCACGGCTGTACATTTTGTCTGTGCAGCTAAACTTATTTACTGGGCTTGGCCCGCACATACTACTACGTATACACGCAACCAACCAGCATTGGTGTTTGTGTGGTGTTGTGTATCTACACATACACACACGCCCACAAGTGGTGACCTCCTTCCCCACCACTTCCAACTAGCTTGGAAACAATCAATCGGCTTTCATCAGCTGATTTCCCAAAACCACGCCCCTTCTTCAAACGTTGGCATACCCGCCAAAAACCGAAGAAGTAACTCAGTCGGTTCTTGTCAGCTGACAGAGAAGGTTGTCCTTCTCCTTCCCTTTCCATTTCCCTATTTTTTCATTTTTCCCTTTCCTCTTCCCAGGCATGACGTCGGTACGCAAGTACCAACCAGCCATCCCAAAGAGATTTAAACAGTCGGCAATCAGCTGCCGACGAGGAAAGTGAAAACTTAGACTCTCCTTCCAATTACTACCATGGCCTCCAAACTAACCCCGTTGTCCCTCGACAACTTGGTTCTCCCACTGACGCCTGCGAAGGCCACAGTCAGCAATCCTTCCAGGAGGATGGAGAACCAGCCCAACCCCACGACTGCCGTCCACTCAACACCGCATACCAGTATGCATTTGTCGAATGTACCGACGAACTTGGCGATCCCACAGTCCTCCACACTTGTAAACTTTGGCCCTTTCCTCAACAGTTACCTCCCAGGCAAGGAGCTTCTGGTCAACCAGCACCAGCCGGTTGACAGCTCTGCGCTGAGGTTATCCCCTATCCTCAATCAGCAATTGCACTGGCAGGAAGCAAATTCCGCCGCAATTGGCTGTACCACCGCGCCTCCCTTACAAGCCCATTCACCCCAGTTACTCACAGGCCTTCCACCCTTTAACGCCGAGAATGTGCGCCTCTGGCTGCAGCAGATCGAGAATCTTGCTCACGCCAGCAGCAATACCAGCGAGTCTCAGCTCTACCTGGCAATCTCCAGCCACTTGCCAACCCAGGTAGCCAATGCTGTGTCAGAATTACTATACAGTTCCAACGACTCGCTGCACACTTGGTCAAACCTCCGCAATCAAATCCAGCAGGAATTTTCCCCTTCCTCCTACACCCAAATTAGAACTCTGCTAGAGAATACCCATCGTTTACCTTCCGAGAGGCCTTTGACATACCACCGCCGCCTTGTTACCCTAAACGAAGGAAGAGTTAACGACGATGTCCTCCGTAACCTTCTTTTCCAATCCCCTACCAGTCAATATCCACCAGACATTGACTATGACCAAGCCTGCAACCTCTCAATAGGCAGAGCTCGAAGCTGATGAGGAAATAGCTCTCGAGCAAACCTTTCTGTTGACATCCTCTGCAACCAGCACCATCTCCACTATCGCAACTCCCACAGCATCCCCATCAAGAGCACCAACGGCTAATTCCTCGGAGTTAGCTACCATTACCCAGCTGCTTCAACAGCTGTTGGCTGGAAAACAGGTGAGTTCTGTCGACCCCCCTAAAGACCCCGCCCCATTCCCCGAACATAGGCATTCGCGTTCACGCGACGCTAGGTCCAGAGACAGATTGCGCTCTCGTGACTCTAGCTCCGGTCATTCAAAACCACAGACGATGCTACGAGTCATCGACAGAAAGAGACCAGTAAACACCCGCTCTCCCTCCCATTCACGCAAAGGCAACTGTTGGTATCACCAACAGTTTGGGAGGAAATTGCGCAACTGCTCTGACCTCCCAAGTTTGTGGTATGACAAACCCCAAAATCGCAACCGCCGCAATTCCAAACCTCCTACCTGTTTGGGAAACGAGTAAACGAGTCAGTCAAGATGGCACTCCCACTTGTTATAACCTCAGTCTGTCTATTTGTAGAAGATCTGCTTAGCGAGCATCACTTCCTGGTTAACACTGGCGCAGAGATATCGGCTATACCTCCAACCACTGAAAACTGGAAATGCAACGCTAAGCTCCAAATCTACACTGCGAACCAAACTCCAATTAGTACTTACAGAGTTAAGCTGGTGCAGGTAGATTTTGGCCTTCAACTCGAATTTAAGTGGGCCTTCATCATCGCCGATATTGCCAATCTCATCATCGGAGCAGACTTCCTCAGCCACTACCAACTGCTTCCCGATGTCAGCGAAGGGCACCTCCTGGATAAGACCACTGGACTAGCCATAGTAGGTAAACCCCGCCCCATCGACTATCCTCCGTAAATTTGCTTAACCATTGCCCACTCAAATAGTCGATTCCAAAAAATCCTCGACAAATTTCCCGGTGTAACCGGTAAAGAAGACTTACGCCCGAAGATTTCCCCTACTGAAGTCACCCACGATATCGAAACTGTAGGTCGACCAGTGTTTTGCCATGCCCGTTGTCTACATCCCAAGAAGTTAAAGGCAGCCCGCCTTTCCTTTCAAACTATGCTCGAACGTGGTGACTACCAACCCTCCAAAAGTGCCAGGTCATCCCCCTTGCATATGCACATGAAGCCCGACAAAACATGGCGCATGCTTGGTGACTACAGAGCACTAAACGCACGAACTATCCCCGACAAATACCCTGTCCCAAATATTATGGATTTCCCAGCTAGACTAGCTGGTGCCAAATTATTCACCAAATTAGATCTCATACAGGCGTTTAACCAAGTCCCAATGACTAAAGAATACATCCCCAAAACAGCCATAATAACACCCTTTGGTCTCTACAAATTTCCCTATATGCCCTTCGGACTTTGAAACACCGCCCCTCATGAGCATTCCCACGTCTCGACCCCAGACTCGCTCATGAAACCACGAACTCAAGTGCGTCCCACTTCCCAGCCTCGAGCGCCCCGCACATGCCCTTCCCATCCTACTCTCCCTGAAAACTTCGGTAAGCCCAAACCAAAGAGACCTGGCAATCCTACTACGTAAACAACATCTGTGAGCGTAGTAGTGAACGCCGCGTCACACTCGACTGGCGTCACAGGTCACTGTAAGTTTCTCTGGAAACTTACTAGGAGGAGAGTGGTGTGGCAACGGGTGGTCGTTGACAAACGAGTGTGTACTACACACTCGTCAACCACCTAGCGGGCCAGTGGGGTAAAACCCACAAACTCTGTTTTTGCGCTCAAGGCTGTACATTTTGTCTGTGCAGCTAAACTTGTTTACTGGGCTCGGCCTGCACATACTACTACGTATACATGCAACCGACCAGCATTGGTGTTTGTGTGGTGTCGTGTATCTACACATACACACACACCCACACTATCCATCCATGTAGAGGTGATAAAAATGCATATTTGCTGATAAAAAAAGTTAATTACTAAAGGTAAGAAGTCAATCTTAATAGACTAAAAATTTCGTCTAAAAAGAACATGACAAAACTCGTTCAAAACTACGAAACTCTAGATTATTATCGTCGGTCACAATAAATTTTTGAGAAAGGCAGTAAAATAATGAAGAGTCTTATTCATCAGATGAAGCCACTAAATGGTATTACAAACGGACTCTTACTTCCAATTTTCACGTGAGTATCGGTGAATTAACTGATAGCGGAGCCCTAGTTTTGATCCTAGACTGAAATTAAAATGAGAAAAAATGATGAGATGCTGAAATGTGAAATGAATAAAATTTCAATCACTCCGTCATATCAAATATCAAAATCCGTGATACTGATGGATGAATGAGTAATAATGTCAAGTGAAAAAGAAGAAGATTTTATACCATATGCATGCGTAATACCCTTAAGCTGGTTGTATAATAGGAATAACCTACACTTGCAATTTAGCATAATTATTCCGAAAAATTAACCGACCTGTATTCCAGGGTTTATAATAGCCCTTACCCTTAAATATTTTTAATTTTGAATGGAGAAAAGTGATTGGTTGAAACTGTAATAGTTATGATAAGAGATAATTTTCTTCCAATGTCCTTAGAATAACATGGAAAGTTGAAGTTGATTTAACTTAAGGGAACAGGATATAGCGTAATGGTTACGGAAATTTTGTTATAAACCGTCATATTTGATAATATAGTTTTAACATTATATTAGGGGCACCGATAATGGTATGGTTAGGGTTATTCCTATTATTAACCCAGCTTTACACGCTAATGCTAAAATAATTATAAATGAAAAATATTTGAAGATAGTTTCCAGAATTATCAACTCGACCTGCGCATCCCTCTAAAAGAAAGAAAATATATATCAACAGCTGATAAAGCGGATATTCTACTTAACAGTGCAATTTACACATCAAAATATCAAGTTTATCTGGTTTTAGAAATGATCACTATTGGAGCAGGAATATTAGTTATGGCATTTTTCATGAATTTCAACTTTTTAAGCTGAAAAAGATCTTTTTGTTAATGTTCTTCGATCAAAACAGTTATTTACGGATGATTTTAGGATAGGGCATAGAATTTATTCCATCATAAAGTGAATGTAATTCTGAATGGTTAACCTTTGGGAGATTATTCTTCAAGCGTCGACAGATAGCTTCATTTTCCTATTAATTCAAAAGGAAGTATCAACACCTAATATGAATAATGTACAAAAAAACAAAGATTTTCTATGGTTAATCAAAATATGAATCCCACCTTCAGGCTTACGGTCATCGTCAAATTGTTAGATGCAGTGCTTACCCCTTAACTAAATCTGTAGAAGATATTTACTAGCAACCAACTTTGACGGAATTGTAAGAGAAACCACGAATGACACAATACGCATTGTTGTAATGGAATGTCGGCCAAATAATACGGGGTAGAATGAAAGAAATTACAATCCCGAGACCAATGAGAAAATGTGATCAGAAATTTGAGAAAAAAACAAAATGCAAGCAAATGGGTTAAAACTCACATTGTATTCGTCGCGTGACAGCAGCGTTGTGTTGACGGAATTTTGTACCGGCTTTGGACTGAATGCTTCAGTTTTAATTTTTTTTGGCTGTGGTGGTCCTTGGTCGGATTCTTCGTCGCCAGATTCGGCAGCCTCCATTTCTCTGTCCGATCGCCATGATACTTCGGCTAGGCCCTTAATTCTTAATTCTTCGGCAGTTTTTAGTAACGATGTCAACTCGGACTACGAAAAATCAAATAAAAATTAGCCAACCGTTGGATATTAAAATTTCTTCGATTTCGACCATAAAAGTTGGCCGCTATGAAAATGAGGGATGATTTCTTCGATTTTGAAGAATAATTCAACACTAAAGCCCGGTTGTACCGACGTTCAACTGTGAAATAAGCCAGGTTTAACTGACAAGAAGCATGGTAAATAAAGTTAAACCCTACTCATTGTTGGTTGAACTATTTGGCATTACCAGCATGAAGGATAAAATAAACTCAATTCTTCAGCAAAACTTCCGAATGCCTAGTGATTTTCAATCATCGAATGATCTTCATTAGACATACTTTAGCATCAACACCTTTGGTTACCAAGTTCTCACGACATGGACAGCAATTCAAGTTTAATCGGTTCGAGTATCAGCCAATAAGAGCGCGGATCTTCAGGAAGGTCTTGATAGGTGGAAAAAGATGGTGAAAAGTGATCAATAAAAATGGAAGAAAGGAGATTTTCTCTAAACGAGAAGTCGGTGTTTCACGAGTTTTTCTCATTTACATGCGCGAATATAGATTCGTAAATTGTTAATTCTCTCTTATTTTTCAAATTTTTTACCAATTTTAACAATTTCATGGTCAGTGTCTACGATATGATCTGCACCTGCTGGAATTCATTTATTTTTTTGGCATTCAGGTAACAATTTTCTTTAAATTTGAGTTTGTTTGATGAAACTACGATGGAAATTTTGTAACGTAAAACTTTACCAAACTACGTCTGCCAGTTAACCGATAATTACATCAAAGGGTAAGTACTAGAAAAACATTTCTGATCAAGACAAAATCCAGAAATGAAAGATGAAAATCAATACTTGGAAATAATTTAGTTGAAATTAGTCCTACAATATTGTAACTTCCGTTGATTTTTTTTTTTCAAATTATAGAATATTTATGACATTCCAGAGTAATTTTCAAGAGGTGAATTTCATCTTCGCGTTTTAACAAAATTTTTGGCTTGTTAATGAAGAACAAGTTTTAAAATGTAGACTAACTAGCGGTAAATTAGTAGTAGTAGTAGTTCAACAGCATATAATAAACTCGCCTTA
The DNA here is from genome assembly GCA_011428145.1 of Ericerus pela. NCBI lineage: Eukaryota > Metazoa > Arthropoda > Insecta > Hemiptera > Coccidae > Ericerus > Ericerus pela. Next base: position 52,380 of record WOFM01001275.1, read on the forward strand.
AATGTTACAAACAGTTCATTGGTAGTTCGTTGTTTTTCAAGTTCATTTAACTGAGACAATATAACATTAATAAAAAAATGCGAACTTTCATCATCAAAATTAGGCGTCAAAGAAGTACATAACAACGCTCAAAATACTCACATTGTCCACATTTATTTCTCCTTTATACATAAACTGTACAAGTGCTTTAATGTCCGAAAATTTCACATCTTTAAGAATGACGATTGGATTACTTTCTTCATATTGCGAAAATATCGAATCGAAGTATGTACTACAGGCAGATAGCATAACCTACAAAAAAAAAATTAACTTGATGACTTAAAAAAAATAAAAATGTATATAAATTCTAAAAAACCCACTCAATCGAAAGAAATAGAAAAGATTAATTTTCCAAATCCAATAGTAAAGCATAAGGAGAAAATTTAATTAAAAATTCATTCTTCAAACAAAGAAACACACTAAGAAACATACATTCACATTTTATAACGTCGTTTTGGGAATTTTCCACCTGAACCTATTAATAATGTTATTTACAAACATGAAAAAATTTTTTTTAGAAATAACGTCAAAATGAAAAATTGTTAATTCGTCGTTCGACGAAACAATGTATTATTACGAAAACTGAATTTTTGATTTCTCTTTTGCAATTGTTGGTTGCAACCATAATTTATAACGTTTACAGGTGGCAATTTATTTAATCAAGCAGGTTGATTAAAAAATAATCAGAAATGTAATTTGTTCGGTAACGCAGTGGGAAAGCTGGTCGAAAATCACACAAAATCCCTAAAAGACATTAAAAATCACCGAACGCTTGTCCCTCAGAGTGGAAGTTGATGATGCAATGAATTCCCAAAATAACGACAATTTTATTAGAAGAACTTATGGTGACTACTGTCTTTCAAATATATTTTTTTCCTCAAAAAAATTCAAGCGAAAACCAATCACATTATTCAATAAAACAGTTTTTATTGTCAAATATGGAACCCATGATAATAAGGCATCGCTAAATCTTCAGAAACATTATTATTGAAGTATGAGAGAAATATGCTCAATATTATTTCAAAATTCTCAGTTTCCTGCTCATCAAGAAACAAGATTGAAGAAACCTACTTTATCGTACAAATTAAAACCAAGAACAACAAATTACGACAATTAAGTAGGTGAATGTCGAGAAATTTGAAAAAAGGTAGAAAAAATTCCAAAACGAAAGTGTTTTCTTTCTTCCTTCAAAACACCTCAAAAAAATACTTAGCTAAGAGATAATCAAATTAGATGCGTGAAAATCCAGAGAAAAATTTTCTGTTCATAAAAGCCTCCATGTTTTCAACTTCAAACTAGCCTTACTTTTTTCAATAATATAAAAAGACCTACATAAGAATCATAATTTCTTCTCATGATGCTGTATCATTTGGTCAAGAAAGTGAAATTGTAGCAATTTTTTCATGAATTTTATTTGTGAGAATTTTCCATGCACTCAAGTGATTCGATAAGGGTCAAACAACAATTCGCGGAAGATAAATATATGCTCTTGATACCAATTTGCGAGCAAATATCTGCGTTTCAATTGGGTTTCGTGAAAAATAAATAATATATTCATTCCAACAAGCTACAAACAAAAAACCAATGTTTTTAGAAATAGAATGGAATGGATATAAAATTGAACAATTGTTTTTATCATACCACAAAGATAAGGCCTTAGTCAAATACGCATCTAGCATTCACTTCTTTTCGTCATCATTCTTGGAAATTTCATGGCCCATTCCCTTAAACACCCCATATAATGGGACGATGACGTTACTGCATCCACAATACTCAAGACTAACTGATTTGCAGAGGAAAAATATTGAGAAATAAAAAATAAGGCAGATCAGCCCTCATAGTCTACCTTAAACGTAATACAGTACCCTACTCAAAATGATGTTAGATGCCGAGCGAGCAAGGAGCACATCGACTAAGCTTTTTCAACACTTCGTGCCTTCATAAGTTTCAGTGACTTTCTGAGGAAAAACACCCTCTCTATTCCTATCAAATGAAGATGAAAGTGCCTAAATTTGCCTGTATACTAACGGATTCAGATTATTATTAGAATTATTAATTCAATTTTTACAGTATTTGTATGAGCGCACGTGCGCGCGCACACACACAAGAAAAATGCTAATAATTCGTGGAAACTAAAAAATTTTTGGTTCAGGCGCGTGCAAACTGCATGTAATTATAACGGCTGTAATAAAATAATAACAGAGCATTTTACAAATCAATATTGTAAACTAGCTGACTCTGTACGATTAATTTGCATAGATAACATGAGAAACAATTTGATTTGACTATCCGTTTTGGCGCCATCAGTCTAAACACGCCTTTACTATTTTCTCCTCAATATTCACTCCCCACCTCAATTTTAGAAAATATAAATACCATTCTGGCATTATGAATAAAAATCCCTTTCTATAGATACTTTTTTCATAAAAATTCGTCCATTCATTCAGGCGCCAAAGGAAGAAATAAAGGTGTTGTGACCTTACCCTATTAATATATAAATACTAGATAGTACCTAGTATTGCTAGGCAGCAGTCTGTTACAGATCCACATGATTTATGTAAACCATACATGTATCCATACTATCAATTAATAAGGTGCAAACAGAAGAAAAAAAAAGAATAAACCATGGAGTGGAAATGGAAAAGATGACCAAGTTTAAACTTTCTCATTCTCAGTCCCATAAAGCGAGATGAACTTAATTACGTCAAAATAACATAAAATCGTTACATTATCTTCATCATATGTAAAAATATACATCTTGAACTATATTCCAGCCACAAACATTTATTATACATGATAATCTATTTCAGAGAAAATCGGGCACCTATTTCAGAATCGAGTATCTTTAGAATCGAATGACTGGGATAACCCGAATATTGTTGTCAAAAACAAACGTGTACCCGATTCTGGAAAATTAAATTTGTAGTTTTCAACTTGAAAAGCTGAGCCCATCTCATCAAGGTCGTGTATATGCAATTATGTTAGGGTCATGTTACGTAACAAATTATCAACTTCAAGGGAACGAAAAATAAATCTGATGCAAAGAAGACAATCATGTGAAATGGCTACACTTTTGTTTTTGATTTTTTTTTTTTTTTTATGAACAGAAATTTAGCTTAAAACTATTCCTACATAAATTATAATTTTGTTCAATTTTTTTCCACAATTGATTCTGGACCAGATTTCGGGACCGAATTCAGAATTTATTCGAACCCGATTATTAGATTTTACCCTATTTTCAAAATTAGTAAAACCGATATTTATTATTTATATTTTTTTTAGTAGAAAATCAGATTTTTTCGACAAAATACGACAACCTTAAGATTATCACTTCAATCAGTTCGGGGATTCTTGTTTACAGGATCGTCCTCAAGCTAACTCACTAACTTTGAATGGAACTTTTCACTCTCGTTAGCGTTTCTGTTCTCATTTGATTATGAAAAAGCCCTCCTGGCTCAACCCGTTCCAAATAATTAGGATGCAGGCAACAACATGCGGCACACAGTAAAATATACGTATTTTTGAAACCATTTCTTCAATTTCTACCGCGAAAATTTTCATTCTGAGGTATACGAGCGTTACAATACTCGTACGTCGATAAGCCAAATTACCTTGTGTGCTTTCAGCGTTTTTCCTTCGCACGCCAACGTCACGTCGCAAAAGCATTCCCTCTCCAGCAGCTGCGAGAACATGGCCTGCAAATTTGAATGATGGTACTTCCATCGCAAGCAGTACTGTTGAGGAGTTTCCATTTTTCCAGCGGTGGCGGCGGCAGGCTGCGAGCACATGCCGCGCTCCTCGGCGCACCGCAAATCGTCGTCACAGCGCTGCTGCGGCTGCTGTTGCTCGGATCTGCGCCGATTCGACGGTGCCGACACCAACGTTTCGACTGAAATCAACTTCTGGCGTCAGATTTCCGGAGAATCGCCGGACGACCTCACTAATTTCTGCAGTCACCACAAAGACGCGCCCGTCGAACGTACGATGCCGTCGACGCTGGTAATTCTCTGGCGATGCTGAACGTCGTCGTCGTCTGCAAACATCGAAAAATCGTCCCAAAAATATTAGAAACGCAGGAAAAGTTAATGACATGTGGTAAACAACAACAAAACGAACACAAATTTCATTTCTTGAACACAGACCAGTCTTGCGCGATCAATTGTGGTGAACTATATTCTTTTCTTTTTTTTTCCGTCGTTTTCATTCATTATTAAATCTTAAGAGAGAAACGACAAAAAAAAAAAAAAAAAAAAAAAAACTAATTTGAAAGATATATTTGTAAAACTTGAACTGAGTTTTTTTGTTTTTCTTTCGGTGGCCGAAGTCCAATAAATTTTTATTTTAAAATGTTTATCGACAGCGTTTACAGCTTCGTAATGGTTTTTAGATAATACTAAACGCTGATAATACTGGAATCAGAATTGAAATGTTGTTCGAGTTAAGAAAAACAATAAGCGTACGCTTTCGAAAACATAAATAGTTTACCGACACGTGAGAATTTTAATCGTGAAAAAAAGAAGTTCCACTCAAAATTGTTCAACAACCTCACAGAGAATTTTGGAGGGAATATATATTCCACCACTGAGAATTGAAGGGAATCAAAAATGCCAACTAAACAATAGCATTGAATACTCTTCATTTTTTCACATCCAAATTAAAATAAAATAAAATAAAAAAATAAAACATTGGAACATCAGTTTTTTCACCATACGTTTTACTTTTCAGCTTATTTTCAGAACTTAGAATAATATTTGGTACAATGACGCAAAATCCAATTTTTCACAAGTCACGAGCAATACCTTCTGCAAGTTCATGAAGTCTTACTGAAAATCTTTTCTTTTGCCAATACTTACGTCGATAAACTGAATGAAATTTTACAACTCTCCTTGAAATAAAGCACTAGACTCTCATAGTTTCAAAACGAAAATTAGAACTGATAGATAAAGGAAACAATTTTAATATATAAAAGGGTATATTTAAACACGAATTCGAAGCCCAATTTGAAGTGAAAGATACTAAATTAGTCATAATGTTAAAGGTACAGGTTAATTTTATAAAAGTTCTAAACGATTTTCTTTATTTCAGAATAAAGCGATTCATCTCAAGAAGCTCAAAGTATTTTTACTTATTTTCTTTTTTTTTTTTTTTTTTCAAAAATGTTTTTAGTAGCAAGTCTAACTCACGCAAAGCATGAGTCAAATACCGAATAAGTAATTTATTTTCAAAATTAAGGAAAAAATTGTATAAGTAAGCGGCGATTTCGGAGAACTTCTAAAATAATTTTAGCCATCAAGACGAAGATAATAAATTTAATAGTCGATTTGGGCCGTCAACTTTTTAGAAGCTATACAAATATTAGTTTTGAAAGATGGTGAAAGAAAATTGGAAAAATTGAGAAATTTAAACACGACGTATGAATATGTAACTTGTATACAACGTGTCACACCATCAATTGTTTCTCCATTTCTACATATCAAGTGCGGGGCCTAAAGTCTAATTTTTCACCTTTCTCATCGCCTACACGCATATCCCCTCTCCCACGTTTCGTAAATAAAATTACTACAATAACAGACGTATAAACCATCGAGTTTTTTCTAGTCTAAGGGGGTCTAGGACTGCTGTGTCTCCTTTGTATTGACTACTGCTCCGAGTTGAAATTAAAATACATAATTCTGATCGGTAGCAAAACAAAAAATCGATTAGTCGTTGAGAAGGTAACAAGGCCTGAAAGAAATTTTCAACGCTTCAACGAAAATCCTTCTAAGAACAATATTACTGAAGTATCATCGAAAAAATTTGATAAAAAATTGAAATCGCATTCACTTTAGAGGTGAATAAATTTGACATGATCGATAAGAAAACAATTTATTAATCGACGAAAATCAATTAATTTGTTTAGCTTTCCATAAAAAGGGAGAATTACAAGCACTAACTTAATCCCCGGATGAAATATTTTGGTTCCTTTCACAGAACGATCGAATAGATGAACATATACGATCGTTTAAATTTCTTGTTCAATGCTTGAACGTGATATCGTTTTGAACGGATAAATGGCGTTGATTTTGAAAATTTAAAAACGATATTTAATGCTCATAATAGAAGACTTCAAATTTATTAACAGAAGATCTCGAAAAAAGTTTGAACCATACACACAAACGGTAAAACAGGTTTTAAAAATATGAAACATCATAAAACCAGATTGGAATTTTCGAAACAAAAACATTACATCAAGTCGGACAAACTTCAGCAAAATCGGTTAGTTACAGGAAACGAATGTTTCTAGATTCGTGAATTCATGGTTTACGATAACAGTAATTTAAATTTCAAAACCGATAAAGGCTGATTCGAGGGAACAAAAAGGTGAATGAAACCTTTAACATCATAGGGGTAAAAAATTGATTTTTTACATCGACATTCACATGTTATTAGGAGAAAATAAGTAGAATTAAAAGAGCACATTGTTTCGATAGACGAGGTAGGAAAAAAGTAAAACTGTCGTTCTACAATCCAATACGCGTCTTAGAAGCTTCAAACCAAAAATTAGGGAACTAGAAAGCAACTGTCGATTCAAATTCTTGAATATGTTTCCAATATTATGAGTTAGCACAGGAAACGTATCGAGGTATCAAAACTCGAATCGAATTCAACGGATGAGCTTCGGAGACAAATATGAGGACGCGCACATTTGCTAGAGAATATTGATCCACAGTTTCTTCATATACAACATTTCGATGAAAATCTTAGTTGAGATGACGGAACAAATAGCTTATAAATGATTAACAACAAAACAATTTTACAACAAATAAAGGGAAAGAATAATTCACAAATCGAATGTAAGATAAAGCTTTTCAAAAGTACTAATGAAATGTGGAAATATTCACACACTGTGGAGCATAATCTACACAAAAAGGCTAGTGGTCATACTTCGACCAAAGGAATAATGGAAAAAGAGATTTCACCTGAAACTCACAAGGAATCCAATTTACAGGGCAAAATACTTCTCCGATGACCCTCACACAAAGATATTTTCAATTTAAGAGGAAAATAGTAACTTCAATAGCTTTGAAACACACATCTGTCGAGTTCAAACTACATAGGCAAGTGATAAAAAGTAACAACTGATCACGAATTTTATGTAAGTGTGCTGCTTCAATAACAAGAAATGTTAGGGTATTTTAGGAGACGTAATTCACCTATTTCAAAACATACGACGGGCCAGCTTCAAAACGATCACTGGGCACATGTTACCGACAGCTACATCAAGCAAACAGATTATATGATAAACAATAATTCACTCGAAAGTCAGAAATTTGCAATAAAAACATATGTCCAAATACCAAACTGAACGGACCATCTTGAACAATAATAACTGGATGTTGATATTTGAATAAGGCTCGAACGCTACAGATTTGGTGTGTCAAATTAAACAACAGTACACGAAACAGGAATTCCAGAAGATAGCAGCCTTGCACTCATCTGTAACTTAGATACGCAGAAATTACTAAAAGAAAAACAGGTCGCATGAAGTCGTACATAACCTAGTGTAATATGACTTTAAATAAGCTCACATAAATGTTTCGTCAATATGAAAGAAATTCCTGGAATATTTATCTAGTATCGCGTATACGAAGCTGTACACGAATATGAGTCAGCACGGCCCAAAGATTGAAAAAATGTCACTACTAATTTCAATATTGTACAGATATTTTGCTTTAGTGACGAGTGTAACAGAAAGAGCACATAAATTTCAGCGAATTAATTACTAACCAAATCCTTCGTGGTAATCGTCGTATAAAAAACCCATTAACACGACGTTACGGTGTGAAAACATAATAGTTATAATTTTCCACGCTGGATGTGGTTAACAAAGAAGCCGGATTTCAAATTGCTGACGAAAATGAACACAACTTTCGTAGATTTTCAAAATATTATACTCATTTATGAACGAACAACGAAGTTAGAAATAGAATGTACTACTTAACTGGTTTTAGTATATAGGTAGCTGATAAAGGAGTTGAAGAACTATTGATAAGGAATATAATACACATTTACCAACGTACGATAATAGACGACAATCGGATAAAATTTTGATCACCACATATTTTACCATCAATCTCAAAATTTTCATAAAAGTAATAAATACCGAACAAAATCACATTAAAACATAGGGAGGTGAAACATTCTTCAAAAATACTTACACACGACGCTATCGTCACTCGCAATTGATAAAAATTCGTTAATGATCAATGAAATGAAAAAAAAAAAATTGTTTCAAAAATTTGATATCAAGAAATTTCGAGAAACATTCGTAGGCAGTTTATAAGCGAAAAATCGCATTTCAACAACGAACGATTAACGAAGAAGAAAACAGAAAAAAAAAAGTAAAAGAGAAAAATGAAATCGGTATCGAAAAATATATGAATTACCCAACGTTCTATTTACTGATTTTTTTATTATAAAACGTGAACAAGTCAGACCGAAAAAACAGAGTGGTAGAAAGAATATGTAATATTTTGTGGCGTTCTTTCTTTCTAATCGCAGAGGTCGTTGTACCGTTTCACTGTTAACACAACAACGAAGTAATAATATTAACTTACCTACAGCAACTACTCACTTAAACAACTAACACTGGTATACACAAAAAAATATAGAAAAAAAAGACAAAAAAAGGAACAACCACGACAAAAAAACACCTGAATAAAAAAAAAAAAAGAACGAAAATAAAGAATATAAAAATAGGAAAGAGAGAGAGACAGAAAAAGAGTGAGAGAGAGTTAGAGAGAAAAAGAAGAAGACGACAAAGAATATTCAATTTTTTCAATTACCTATTCTTCGGAGAGTTCAATTTTTCATCGTTTTTTTTTTTTTTATTCACGTCGCTCTCATTTCTTCGATATTTTTTTTTCCCGTTACGATATCACAGAAAAAAATTGATAAATACAAAAAAAAAACAGCCACGAAAAACTGCGCCGATTAAAGCCTGTTGATAGGAGGGGAAGTGAGGGGAAGCAGGAAAATCAGAGAAGAGTCAAAAAAAAAACAACCTATTTTTTTAAAAACATTTTTGTTACGACGACGTTCGAAGTTCGAAACTCTCATTTTCTCTCTCTCTTTTTTTTCTTCTCTCTCTCTTTTGCTCTTTCTAAATTTCCCTCTTCAATCATTTGCGACAAGAATTTTCCCCCAAACTAAATTCATAAACTTGCACGAGGAGAGTTTCGTTTCTCTCTCACTCTTGTATCTCAGCAGACAACGAACGTGCGGATAGAAATTTTCTTATTTTTCTTTCCCCTCTTTTTGATCAACAGGGTTGCCAAGTGTTCGGATTTTTGTTTTCTTCGAATTGGCCGGAAATTTTCACGTGCTGTCCGGTTGCTGTTGGAAAAGAGAAATTTTGGACACGAGGCGTGCGGAAAATTCAATTTTTTCCGTCAATTTTGCAATATTATGTTTGAAGTTAAATTTTTTATTTTTTTGCAACAAACACGAAAATTATTAGGCTGATTTTAAAAAAATTTTCGGACTAATTCGCAGGTTGCGAGTTTGAAAGGTGTACTTGGACAAAAAATTTGGACGATTTGTAAAATTGTCCTCAACGTGGAATTCAGAGATGAAACCCACATAGTATTTCAACGTTTTTTTTGAAAAATTTTCATTTTTTCGCAGAAAGAAGATAAGTGCACAAATTCGATACAAAATTTTATAATAATTTGTGAGTTCGTTGAAAAAAAAGTCCCACGTTTACTGATGAATTTATTAAAAAATAAGGTTTAAGGTTTTGGACTCTAGCAAAGAAAAAAAGAGAAATATTCCTGGTTTAGTGGAGGAAATCAATAAGAACAGGACGAACGATTCTACTGATTTTCTACTGTAAGAGTTGTTTTTCAAATTTTTAAAACTGGAAGTTTCCTTTACAAAAAAAAACTTTGACCTCGTTCATAAAAACTGAATTCTATTCCTAAAGTTACATCGTCAAGCCGAATTTGGCTACGTACATCCAAAGTTAAAATTTTGTGTTAATTATACCTACGGATTTTCTTTCGGATCTGGAATCCAGACAGTGGAAAAATAATTATTTTTTTGGTGGGAGAGAAGAACAAAAATCGGAATGAGTCGAACAGGACCGAAAAACCAAATAAAAACTAAGTTCCTTTTTTATGAGCTCAAGTAATTTAACTGATCAAAATTCAAAAGCCTATTTAAACATTCGAATAAGGTAAAATTTTCAGGAAACCGTACATTTTTCCGATAGGACAGCATCATCCTTCAGAATTCACCTCATTTTCAGTGTAATACGTCATTACACCCATTTTCAGAAAATAGAATTCTCCTAAACTTTTTTCAGTTGTTACCTGCGTATATCACAGGAAATTAAAAGAGAAGAATGGTTGAAGAGACATCGAGATAGCCTCAACCGCAATAAACCGAAAATATTTTTTCATTTGAAAGTACAAAGTTCGTATTTTTCTTTTGTCACATAGTCTATAAGAAAGATTGCAGTACAGTACGAGATTAATGACAAATTTTTATTAAACAGTAAGTAAACTACCCATATTTTACGAATATTCTCCAAAAGATTTTTTCTCATTTCTTTTTGTTATCAAATAGGTTGGTATTATCTCTTCCTAAAACATCGAAATCATTATGTGTGCTCGCGCTCAGCACAAAGTTCATCAAAATTGAGATAATAATCGAAAATCAACATTATTTTCGCGTTTTCGGTTTACTAAATCGATGTAACGATTTGTAAAATCATAAATAATTTTTTTTTTTTTTTAAATTTATTTCTTAAATCAGTAGCTATGTTTGATGAGGCAAAAATGTACTGCACTTGAAATTTTGATTCTGAACTAGTTCTTTTAAAAGTTACTATCAGTTTACCCAATGTGATTAAAACCTCAAAAAATTGACACCTCAAGTAGAATAATATTCGAAGAACTTTTTCGATGAGAAGGAAATGATAAGACACCTAGGGCATGTACATATTAACATACAAACACAGCGGTGTAGCTAATTTTTTCTACAAAGTGGGCAATGGGGGGCCAATAAAAAAATGGAAGGTGAGAGGAACGTCTTTTTTTTCTTTATTTTACTTTATTTTTTGACCTCTCCAAGTCTTTATGCTGGGGGTTAATCAAAAGTTTGGACGACGGTTTTGTGTCGCAATTTTTTCCCCTTTTTACCTTTTCCTTCCTTATTTGACATATTTCGTGGGGGTCAGTCAAATTCGTAAAACCGTTTTATCTTGTGTCACAGTTTTCCCCGTTTTCTTCTTTTCTTTTTTCCAATGGTTTTCCCGCACATAGAGATTATCTTATATATTTCTCCTTGAAGAAGAGAAATTTTAACATGTCTCAAGTCTTTAGCCAGAGGGGGTGTCAGTCAAAAATTCGTAAGACCGCCTTTTATTTCACAAATTTCTGATGGTTTTTGGGAGCGAGAGAGAGAGCGGGAGTGGGATCTGCATTTGTTGTTTAGTTCCTTCCTTCATGGCTCTTACATTAGTAGGTACCTAGTTCTGTTGTGACTTCAAAAAAATTCTTTGCATTTTGTTGATTGCCTCCATTTGCCTCAGAAATTTTTTAAAATTTATACCATTATCAATTTATTATACTATACCTACCCACACAATATGTACATCAAAAAAAATTAGGTGAAAATAAGAAATTGGTACCAATCGTTTTCTGTTTTCATGAAACGGATAATTATCATCATCCCCAAGCCTAATCCTTTTTTAAGGTCAATTTAAATATCCCGTCTACGAGCAAACAGTCTAAAATCACCATCAGTCGTCATTTTTATAATCTGACTCCCCCCAAATAAGAAGACTTTGAAAGCCCCTGAATTGTATGGGAAAATAAGGTAAAATTTCGTTTATTTCTCACTGAAAATCAAAAATTAGAAGAAAAAAAGTAGATGGTAGGAAACTAAATGCATCGATCACAATAATGTATTAAAAGGATTTTCGAAGGCAATGTTTGATGTAAATTTTCGAAGAAAATCTGCGTATTATAAAATCGATCTAGTACTGAGACTCAAGGTCAGGGGTAGGTTTGTATTTCGGAAATTTTTGACACTATTAGCTGAAATAAAATTCATACATATTATTATATGTACACTCATTTTGATTTACCTCGGTACAGGTTGCTTTTCCCGTCCAATATTGTCATGAAATTTGGTACACTTATTCGAATCTAGACAAGAGAAATGGTAAGTCCGGTAGATCCTTTTTTTGGAATTTAAATGATTTTAAAATACATAATTTTTAAACAATAATGACGAAATTTGGTACGTCATTGGAAATAATATATTCTAACACTCTCCAAAATTTTGTTTCAATTGGCTCAATGGTTCATGCGTAGAAATTTTTTGAAAAAATCTTGAACTATATTGCTACGAAGAGTATATAATTCAAGATGAAACAAAAAAGCTATGAGGAAAGCAGGCTTGATGTTACTTTATTTGATAAGCAATCGTTTAAATAAACTTGCGCACCTGTATTATAGGGAAACCTTGCAATACAATTCATTATGAATTTCCTTTGAATTTCATTAAACGTACTTTTTACAGCATTCTGGCAAATACTTTCGATATTTTCATTTTTTATTGTATTGTTGTGTCAGTTATCCCGGATTATTAACTAACACACAAAATAGATTAGAGTTTTATTCGAAATAATATATTTGATTATTATCACGTCACAATAAATCGGTCGAAATAGATTTTGTTACTACTTAGAAACTTATACACATCGCTGTCTTGTGGGTCTACTTACTTATTTTCTAAATTATAATTATATGGTCCCTACTGTGTCGCGCCACTACGTAGGGCTAACTACTAACTTGATGGTGTATCGGCACACCGATGATCAGAGAGATCTTAAGCAGATGACTACTTGTAAACTCTCTTGAAAGGCAAGTGAAGTATTGGTGTAAATTGATTTACCAAGTCACTTCTTTTTGGGCCTATAATTGTTTACATTCACAAAAGGTACCTCTGGTACATTCCAAAATAGTGCTGACAGTTATGCTGATTAGTTGAACGTTTGCATAACTGTTAGCCTTATTAATTGGGTTATTAGTCGGAGGCAACGGTGAATATTTAGAAGAAATATTCGCCGTTAATTGTTGCGGAGTATTTAGGTCAGCGAATATATTCGTCTGTCTAAATACGACGGAACATGTATTTATTTATTTATTTAAATCTTTTTGGTTAAGAAAACCAGCATTTTCTAGCGTGGCTTGCTGTATTGGACTTTTTTAATCCTTTTTTCTTGTCACATCCTCATTATCTGTGGTGAATTTGAATTACTGCAAGTTTGATCACCAATTATCACGTATATGTAGAGGCGAATTTACAAATTCAGCTCCTATGGGCCAAGTGAATTTTGTGCCCTTATTCGGAACATAAAAGATAATTGAGAAAATACATCGTCGCCGATTCGAAACATGTACAAAAAACCTAATTTTGCGCCCTTTTACATTTGCGCTTATAGGCCGCGGCCTCAATGGCCTTCTTGTAAATGCGCCACTGCGCATGCAGACAGGCGCAAATTTCTGTTAACTGCTCAAGTACGAAAACATGACAAAAAAGTATTACATCTGAACTTTTAAGTCTGGATCATTTTGTGAAAACTTGGGTCTCATTGTTGGCTCAAACCACAGGGTATGAAATATCGAAGAGGACGCATGTCAAGCAGAAAACGGCACCACTTTCACAACCAAAATATCCTCGCCTCTTAAGGCTACGCTTACGAAGCGAACAGCAAGCAGCAACAGCAGCTTCAAAGCAGCGTAAATTTGCTGTCAAGGTCAAACAGCACAAAAAAAAACTTTGTTTCAGCAGTTCGCTGTTGGGTACGTATAGGCGCAGCGTAGACAATTTTCAATCTCATTTTTATCTACGAAATTCGTGTTGATCGTGATTTCTAAGTTAAGGATAACATTTGCTCATTCATTTAATTGAATTTTCTGATTATTGCCCACAGGCCCGAATGAGGGACAAGCAAATTCGAATTCGATATCGAAGGAGTGCGGATAATAGCTTCGAAAGAGAGTGTCATATTTGTTCATCTGCTTTTACGCCATTAGTTTGGGCCCACCTTTACTTTTTTTTTTCAAAATTTTCACTCCCCTATCAAATTTTGGAAAATATTATTGGCCCTGATGCATTCTGCGCTCGAAGCTCTTTCGATTGCTACCTTTTTCATAAAAATCAATCCATCCGTTGTGACGCAAAAGGGAGAAATAGGATGTGACCTTACCGCATTAATATATTTGAATTTGATGATGATGATGATGATGATACTCTCTGGTTCAAACCTAGAGTTTTAGTTCCGTGTCATTTTTGTGAAGTGGAAAAATGCAAAAAATGTGATATGGCAAACAGAACACTATTGTAAGAAAGTTTTTGGTAAGAAGGACATGCAATACGATGCAGTGGCGTAATAAAATCATGATTCTTTAGGGGGCGGGCTTCAGTCATTAAAATTGCGAATTCTCCTTCGATAGCCACTACTCAGGGAAATAGTGACGAGTTTTTTAAGAGATCTGGAGGGTTGAACACCCATATCCGCCCATTACTACGCCACTAATGCGCTCTCATATCTTTAGAAGAGAACTTTCTGTCAGAACCAAATCACCGAATCGAGTCAGAATATTCCACACTTCTTAAGAACAATCGTTTTTTGGGGATCTACTGTTGAGAAAACAAACAGCCTCCTTGGTTCGTCAAAGTCACTATTTTTTCTTCTCAACAGGTTAAAACATGCTTGGTATTTCCAAAATCCATCCTATCTATCTTATTTTCGGCGTACAACAGAGAACTCAAATTCGAATTTTGCGGAGATTATTTTATTTTGATGATTTAAAATAAATATGGGTCGCTAATTTTAAAAGAAGGACCAGTGGCTCGAACTTGGTAAAATTACTGAAGTGGGAGGGGTAAAAAATAATTGTTTAAATCTCTTGGTTCCCATTCAAGCTATAGACATCGAATTTTTAAATAATTAAAAAGAAAAAGTACTGCCTATACGTATATAAATACTTCTATACCTAAATTTCCAGAACTATGGGGGGCTCAGAAAAATGATCGGAGCGGTCAACCACCAAAAACAAAACAAAAACAAAAAAAATCGGCGCCTGTGAGGAGAACCAAAGCAAAGCAAAAGGCATAAAGAAATTATTCTGATTGGCCAGTATGAGAAGCGTTATGAAATTGTTTCCCGCCAGTGTCTGGTGAAAAATTTCAAATGTAAAGGTAATTTTCTCGAAAATACTTTCAAATTGGAGCCATGCTTCTTTTTCGATATGAAAGTCGGGTGATTTCGGCGCGTGATGTTGATGCCAACGATTTTTAGGGCACCAGGTTTGTAATTTGCTTTGGTTTTCGTCTCATTCCAATGGGTCATAATATTTCCTCATTTCATTTAATTTTCAACATAGGCTTATGCGCACTTTCACGCACGTTTTTTGTGACGTACGCAGTGTCGTGGCTCCGCCCACGAGTCCCCTGCGCACTAGCGATGCGCAGGGAACTGGCCACGACTGGAAGATACTGGGCTGAGGCGTCGCTGTTCAGTTGTTGTCTGAACACAGAGGCGAGAGCTAGGTGTGTGACGACGACTTATTTTATTGTCCTTGTGACGTTAAACGAATTATTGTAAACTCCTACCACTACATGGTAGCAGAGCAATAATGTTCCCCCTGGACCTCTGGAACTGTTAGATTTCATGTCCTCTCGAAATTATGTTTCGTAAGGGAATTATAGTCAACAAAAAACTACGTTTTTTGGCCCAGAAAAAACGGTTCTACGAACTGAAAATAATGGCTTCCACTCAGAAATATTTTGGATAAAATATATCTGCATTAATAATTACTAATTCTGCGTAATTCGGCGTAAGGAATTTGACCTTGTCTCGAAATAATTTCGAAAACATGGACGAATATTCGCCTAAAAAATGGAATTGTATTCTGAACAAAAAACAGTAATATTACTGGCAGGAATATTTTCGTATCCACAATACGCAAAATGGATGACAGGTAGCAATTCTGCTTGCAAACATTCATCGTATAAAATACGTTTAATGGCCGACGAAAAAATAATCAACATTATTTTTCCGCCACCCCCAGCGATGTATTTCGTCTTCGCTATTAAATAGCGCACAAATATATTGCAAGGCTTCAATCCTTTTGTTCAGCGAAAGAGTATTCGAGACATCGAAGACAATTTTTTGTTGCAAATCTCTCTCAAACTCGTACGTTTCTAGGAAACGGGAAAAAAAAAATAATAAGAGGCAAAAAATCGTCCGGATTTACGAAAAAGACGTAAAAAATTACGATCGGCAGCGATGTTTCATCGGACAGGCTTCGACCTGCCGCCGATTCAATAGATACATCGTTTGATTTAGCTAAACTCACGCACACGAACGCAATTATCCTAGCGAAATACGCTAGCACACTCACACAAACGGAGTTTGATGCAGTGAGCTGCGGATGCAGCGACGGCTTACGCATGCGCACTGTGAATGGTCGAACAACACGTTCTGCATAGTATCCCTATGAAACAACCCCGAACGTTCATTCGCCTTTACGCATAAACAACATTGTTGCGCTAATTAATTCTTAATTAATTTACATGTGTTTGCCGTCGTTTTTAATTGTTTTTTCCTTATGCAGTGAGTAAATTTTGCCCGCTCGTAATTCCGCTAATTACCGCGATCCTGAAAACTATTAATTCGCCGCAATTTTACGTAATTTTTTACACGCCGCCATATACGCGAATTCTAAAATACGCGGAGATATCGCCATCTTTTTTTTCTCTCGAAAAATTTTTCTCGAATTTCGCGAAATTTTCATTCCCCCCCGGGAGTGTAGTGGTGTAGAGTTTTCGAAGTTGATACCGCCACAAAGCCCAGTTATCATGGTAAGTACTTTGAAGATTTTTCAAATCATTAAACTTACAGTTTTTCAAAGTCCCAAGGTAGCGGCAATTTTAATTTTCGTAATTTATTATTACGCACAAATGTAAAATTTGAAAATTTCCCTATCATAATCTATAGTGAATATAT
>WOFM01001276.1:0-18875 GCA_011428145.1 Ericerus pela
GTAAACTAGCGTGAAGGTGGAAAATTAATAAAAATATAACTGTACTTTTTCGTTTTCATTAAAAGAAGCTAATAAACTAGCAGCGAGTATACAAGCTGCGAGTAAACTAGCGTGAAGGTGGATAATTAATAAAAATATAACTGTACTTTTTCGTTTTCATTAAAAGAAGCTAGTTAACTAGCAGCGAGTAAACTAACTTTATGGTACAAAATTAAAATTTTTGTTTTTCAAAAATTTGTAAATTTTGGTTTTCAATATAAAATTTGAAAATTAATATATGTTATACATTTGTAAATAGTAGAATATTAATAGAATATAACTAGATTTTTTTTTTCTATAAAAAAAGCTAGAAAACTAGCAGCGAGTAAACTAGCATGATGGTAGAAAATTAATAAAATTATAACTGTACTTTTTCATTTTCATTAAAAGAGAGCTAGTAAACTAGCAGCGAGTATACAAGCTGCGAGTAAACTAGCGTGAAGGAGGAAAATTAATAAAAATATAACTGGACTTTTTCATTTTCAATAAAAGAAGCTAGTTAACTAGCAGCGAGTAAACTAGCAGCGAGTAAACTAGCATGATGGTACAAAATTAAAATTTTAGTTTTTCAAAAATTTGTAAATTTTGGTTTTCAATATAAATTTTGAAAATTAATTTATGTTAAAAATCTTTAAATAGTAGAATATTAATAGAAATATAACTGTAATTTTTGGATTTCAATAGAAGAAGCTAGTAAACTAGCAGCGAGTAAACTAGCTTTATGGTACAAAATTAAATTTTGTTTTCAAAAATTTGTAAATTTTGGTTTCAATATAAAATTTGAAAAAATATATGTTATACGTTGTAAAATAGTAGAATATTAATAGAAATTAAACTAGAGTTTTTTTTTCATTAAAACAAGCTAGAAAACTAGCAGCGAGTATCTAGCATTGTAGAAAATTAATAAAATCATAATGTACTTTTCATTTTCATTAAAAGAAGCTAGTAAACTAGCAGCGAGTATACAAGCTGCGAGTAAACTAGCGTGAAGGAGGAAAATTAATAAAAATATAACTGGACTTTTTCATTTTCAATAAAAGAAGCTAGTTAACTAGCAGCGAGTAAACTAGCATGATGGTACAAATTAAAATTTTTGTTTTTCAAAAATTGTAAATTTTGTTTTTCAATTAAATTTTGAAAATTAATTTATGTTAAAAATCTTTAAATAGTAGAATATTAATAGAAATATAACTGTAATTTTGGATTTCAATAGAAGAAGCTAGTAATAGCAGAGAGTAAACTAGTGTGATGGTAGAAAATTATAAAAATTATAACTGTACTTTTTCATTTTCATTAAAAGAAGCTAGTAAACTAGCAGCGAGTATACAAGCTGCGAGTAAACTAGCGTGAAGGTGGAAAATTAATAAAAATATAACTGTACTTTTTCGTTTTCAATAAAAGAAGCTAGTTAACTAGCAGCGAGTAAACTAGCAGCGGTAAACTAGCTTTATAGTGCAAAATTAAATTTTTGTTTTTCAAAAATTTGTAAATTTTGGTTTTCAATATAATTTGAAAATTAATATATGTTATACATTTGTAAATAGTAGAATATTAATAGAAATATAACTAGCGTTTTTTTTTCATTAAAACAAGCTAGTAAACTAGCAGCGAGTAAACTAGCATGATGGTAGAAAATTAATAAAATTATAACTGTACTTTTTCATTTTCATTAAAAGAAGCTAATAAACTAGCAGCGAGTATACAAGCTGCGAGTAAACTAGCGTGAAGGTGGATAATTAATAAAAATAAACTGTACTTTTTCGTTTTCATTAAAAGAAGCTAGTTAACTAGCAGCGAGTAAACTAACTTTATGGTACAAAATTAAAATTTTTGTTTTCAAAATTTGTAAATTTTGGTTTTCAATATAAAATTTGAAAATTAATATATGTTATACATTTGTAAATAGTAGAATATTAATAGAAATATAACTAGATTTTTTTTTCTAAAAAAAGCTAGAAAACTAGCAGCGAGTAAACTAGCATGATGGTAGAAAATTAATAAATTATAACTGTACTTTTTCATTTTCATTAAAAGAAGCTAGTAAACAGCGCGAGTATACAAGCTGCGAGTAAACTGCGTGAAGGAGGAAAATTAATAAAAATATAACTGGACTTTTTCATTTTCAATAAAAGAAGCTAGTTAACTAGCAGCGAGTAAACTAGCAGCGAGTAAACTAGCATGATGGTACAAAATTAAACTTTTAGTTTTTCAAAAATTTGTAAATTTTGGTTTTCATATAAATTTTGAAAATTAATTTATGTTAAAAATCTTTAAATAGTAGAATATTAATAGAAATATAACTGTAATTTTTGGATTTCAATAGAAGAAGCTAGTAAATAGCAGCGAGTAAACTAGTGTGATGGTAGAAGATTAATAAAATTATAACTGTACTTTTTCATTTTCATTAAAAGAAGCTAGTAAATTAGCAGCGAGTATACAAGCTGCGAGTAAACTAGCGTGAAGGTGGAAAATTAAAAAATATAACTGTACTTTTTCGTTTTCATTAAAGAAGCTAATAAACTAGCAGCGAGTATACAAGCTGCGAGTAAACTAGCGTGAAGGTGGATAATTAATAAAAATAAACTGTACTTTTTTTTTCATTAAAAGAAGCTAGTTAACTAGCAGCGAGTAAACTAACTTTATGGTACAAAATTAAAATTTTTGTTTTTCAAAAATTTGTAAATTTTGGTTTTCAATATAAAATTTGAAAATTAATATATGTTATACATTTGTAAATAGTAGAATATTAATAGAAATATAACTAGATTTTTTTTTCTATAAAAAAAGCTAGAAAACTAGCAGCGAGTAAACTAGCATGATGGTAGAAAATTAATAAATTATAACTGTACTTTTTCATTTTCATTAAAAGAAGCTAGTAAACTAGCAGCGAGTATACAAGCTGCGAGAGTAAACTAGCGTGAAGGAGGAAAATTAATAAAAATATAACTGGACTTTTTCATTTTCAATAAAAGAAGCTAGTTAACTAGCAGCGAGTAAACTAGCGAGTATGATGGTACAAAATTAAAATTTTGTTTTTCAAAAATTTGTAAATTTTGTTTTTCATATAAATTTTGAAAATTAATTTATGTTAAAAATCTTTAAATAGTAGAATATTAATAGAAATATAACTGTAATTTTTGGATTTCAATAGAAGAAGCTAGTAAAATAGCAGAGAGTAAACTAGTGTGATGGTAGAAAATTAATAAAATTATAACTGTACTTTTTCATTTTCATTAAAAGAAGCTAGTAAACTAGCAGCGAGTATACAAGCTGCGAGTAAACTAGCGTGAAGGTGGAAAATTAATAAAAATATAACTGTACTTTTCGTTTTCAATAAAAGAAGCTAGTTAACTAGCAGCGAGTAAACTAGCAGCGAGTAAACTAGCTTTATAGTGCAAAATTAAAATTTTTGTTTTTCAAAAATTTGTAAATTTTGGTTTTCAATATAAAATTTGAAAATTAATATATGTTATACATTTGTAAATAGTAGAATATTAATAGAAATATAACTAGAGTTTTTTTTTCATTAAAAGAAGCTAGTAAACTAGCAGCGAGTATACAAGCTGCGAGTAAACTAGCGTGAAGGTGGAAAATTAATAAAAATATAACTGGACTTTTTCGTTTTCAATAAAAGAATCTAGTTAACTAGCAGCGAGTAAACTAGCGTGATGGTACAAAATTAAAATTTTTGTTTTTCAAAAATTTGTAAATTTTGGTTTTCAATATAAATTTTGAAAATTAATTTATTTTAAAAATCTTTAAATAGTAGAATATTAATAGAAATATAACTGTAATTTTTGGATTTCAATAGAAGAAGCTAGTAAAATAGCAGCGAGTAAACTAGCGTGAAGGTGGAAAATAAATAAAAGTATAACTGGACTATTTCGTTTTCAATAAAAGAAGCTAGTTAACTAGCAGCGAGTAAACTAGCTTTATGGTACAAAATTAAAATTTTTGTTTTTCAAAATTTGTAAATTTTGGTTTTCAATATAAAATTTGAAAATTAATTTATGTTATACATTTGTAAATAGTAGAATATTAATAGAAATATAAATAGTTTTTTTTTCATTAAAAAAAGCATGTAAACTAGCAGAGAGTAAACTAGCGTGATGGTAGAAAATTAATAAAATTATAACTGTACTTTTTCATTTTCATTAAAGAAGCTAGTAAACTAGCAGCGAGTATACAAGCTGCGAGTAAACTAGCGTGAAGGTGGAAAATTAATAAAAATATAACTGTACTTTTCGTTTTCAATAAAGAAGCTAGTTAACTAGCAGCGAGTAAACTAGCAGCGAGTAAACTAGCTTTATGGTACAAAATTAAAAGTTTTGTTTTTCAAAAATTTGTAAATTTTGGTTTTCAATATAAAATTTGAAAATTAATATATGTTATATATTTGTAAATAGTAGAATATTAATAGAAATATAACTAGAGTTTTTTTTCATTAAAAGAAGCTAGTAAACCAGCAGCGAGTAAACTAGCATGATGGTAGAAAATTAATAAAATTATAACTTTTCTTTTTCATTTTCATTAAAAGAAGCTAGTTAACTAGCAGCGAGTAAACTAGCGTGATGGTACAAAATTAAAATTTTTTTTTTTCAAAAATTTGTAAATTTTGGTTTTCAATATAAATTTTGAAAATTAATTTATGTTAAAAATCTTTAAATAGTAGAATATTAATAGAAATATAACTGTAATTTTTGGATTTCAATAGAAGAAGCTAGTAAAATAGCAGCGAGTAAACTAGCGTGAAGGTAGAAAATTAATAAAATTATAACTGTACTTTTTCATTTCCATTAAAAGAAGCTAGTAAAATAGCAGCGAGTAAACAAGCAGCGAGTAAACTAGGGTGAAGGTGGAAAATTAATAAAAATATAACTGGACTTTTTCGTTTTCAATAAAAGAAGCTAGTTAACTAGCAGCGAGTAAACTAGCAGCGAGTAAACTAGCTTTATGGTACAAAATTAAAATTTTTGTTTTTCAAAAATTTGTAAATTTTGGTTTTCAATATAAAATTTGAAAATTAATATATGTTATACGTTTGTAAATAGTAGAATATTAATAGAAATATAACTAGAGTTTTTTTTTCATTAAAACAAGCTAGAAAACTAGCAGCGAGTAATCTAGCATGATGGTAGAAAATTAATAAAATCATAAGTGTACTTTTTCATTTTCATTAAAAGAAGCTAGTAAACTAGCAGCGAGTATACAAGCTGCGAGTAAACTAGCGTGAAGGAGGAAAATTAATAAAAATATAACTGGACTTTTTCATTTTCAATAAAAGAAGCTAGTTAACTAGCAGCGAGTAAACTAGCATGATGGTACAAAATTAAAATTTTTGTTTTTCAAAAATTTGTAAATTTTGTTTTTCAATATAAATTTTGAAAATTAATTTATGTTAAAAATCTTTAAATAGTAGAATATTAATAGAAATATAACTGTAATTTTTGGATTTCAATAGAAGAAGCTAGTAAAATAGCAGAGAGTAAACTAGTGTGATGGTAGAAAATTAATAAAATTATAACTGTACTTTTTCATTTTCATTAAAAGAAGCTAGTAAACTAGCAGCGAGTATACAAGCTGCGAGTAAACTAGCGTGAAGGTGGAAAATTAATAAAAATATAACTGTACTTTTTCGTTTTCAATAAAAGAAGCTAGTTAACTAGCAGCGAGTAAACTAGCAGCGAGTAAACTAGCTTTATAGTGCAAAATTAAAATTTTTGTTTTTCAAAAATTTGTAAATTTTGGTTTTCAATATAAAATTTGAAAATTAATATATGTTATACATTTGTAAATAGTAGAATATTAATAGAAATATAACTAGAGTTTTTTTTCATTAAAACAAGCTAGTAAACTAGCAGCGAGTAAACTAGCATGATGGTAGAAAATTAATAAAATTATAACTGTACTTTTTCATTTTCATTAAAAGAAGCTAATAAACTAGCAGCGAGTATACAAGCTGCGAGTAAACTAGCGTGAAGGTGGAAAATTAATAAAAATATAACTGGACTTTTTCGTTTTCATTAAAAGAAGCTAGTTAACTAGCAGCGAGTAAACTAGCTTTATGGTACAAAATTAAAATTTTTGTTTTTCAAAAATTTGTAAATTTTGGTTTTCAATATAAAATTTGAAAATTAATATATGTTATACATTTGTAAATAGTAGAATATTAATAGAAATATAACTAGATTTTTTTTTCTATAAAAAAAGCTAGAAAACTAGCAGCGAGTAAACTAGCATGATGGTAGAAAATTAATAAAATTATAACTGTACTTTTTCATTTTCATTAAAAGAAGCTAGTAAACTAGCAGCGAGTATACAAGCTGCGAGTAAACTAGCGTGAAGGAGGAAAATTAATAAAAATATAACTGGACTTTTTCATTTTCATTAAAAGAAGCTAGTTAACTAGCAGCGAGTAAACTAGCAGCGAGTAAACTAGCATGATGGTACAAAATTAAAATTTTAGTTTTTCAAAAATTTGTAAATTTTGGTTTTCAATATAAATTTTGAAAATTAATTTATGTTAAAAATCTTTAAATAGTAGAATATTAATAGAAATATAACTGTAATTTTTGGATTTCAATAGAAGAAGCTAGTAAAATAGCAGCGAGTAAACTAGTGTGATGGTAGAAGATTAATAAAATTATAACTGTACTTTTTCATTTTCATTAAAAGAAGCTAGTAAATTAGCAGCGAGTATACAAGCTGCGAGTAAACTAGCGTGAAGGTGGAAAATTAATAAAAATATAACTGTACTTTTTCGTTTTCATTAAAAGAAGCTAATAAACTAGCAGCGAGTATACAAGCTGCGAGTAAACTAGCGTGAAGGTGGATAATTAATAAAAATATAACTGTACTTTTTCGTTTTCATTAAAAGAAGCTAGTTAACTAGCAGCGAGTAAACTAACTTTATGGTACAAAATTAAAATTTTTGTTTTTCAAAAATTTGTAAATTTTGGTTTTCAATATAAAATTTGAAAATTAATATATGTTATACATTTGTAAATAGTAGAATATTAATAGAAATATAACTAGATTTTTTTTTCTATAAAAAAGCTAGAAAACTAGCAGCGAGTAAACTAGCATGATGGTAGAAAATTAATAAAATTATAACTGTACTTTTTCATTTTCATTAAAGAAGCTAGTAAACTAGCAGCGAGTATACAAGCTGCGAGTAAACTAGCGTGAAGGAGGAAAATTAATAAAAATATAACTGGACTTTTTCATTTTCAATAAAAGAAGCTAGTTAACTAGCAGCGAGTAAACTAGCAGCGAGTAAACTAGCATGATGGTACAAAATTAAAATTTTAGTTTTTCAAAAATTTGTAAATTTTGGTTTTCAATATAAATTTTGAAAATTAATTTATGTTAAAAATCTTTAAATAGTAGAATATTAATAGAAATATAACTGTAATTTTTGGATTTCAATAGAAGAAGCTAGTAAACTAGCAGCGAGTAAACTAGCTTTATGGTACAAAATTAAAATTTTTGTTTTTCAAAAATTTGTAAATTTTGGTTTTCAATATAAAATTTGAAAATTAATATATGTTATACGTTTGTAAATAGTAGAATATTAATAGAAATATAACTAGAGTTTTTTTTTCATTAAAACAAGCTAGAAAACTAGCAGCGAGTAATCTAGCATGATGGTAGAAAATTAATAAAATCATAAGTGTACTTTTTCATTTTCATTAAAAGAAGCTAGTAAACTAGCAGCGAGTATACAAGCTGCGAGTAAACTAGCGTGAAGGAGGAAAATTAATAAAAATATAACTGGACTTTTTCATTTTCAATAAAAGAAGCTAGTTAACTAGCAGCGAGTAAACTAGCATGATGGTACAAAATTAAAATTTTTGTTTTTCAAAAATTTGTAAATTTTGTTTTTCAATATAAATTTTGAAAATTAATTTATGTTAAAAATCTTTAAATAGTAGAATATTAATAGAAATATAACTGTAATTTTTGGATTTCAATAGAAGAAGCTAGTAAAATAGCAGAGAGTAAACTAGTGTGATGGTAGAAAATTAATAAAATTATAACTGTACTTTTTCATTTTCATTAAAAGAAGCTAGTAAACTAGCAGCGAGTATACAAGCTGCGAGTAAACTAGCGTGAAGGTGGAAAATTAATAAAAATATAACTGTACTTTTTCGTTTTCAATAAAAGAAGCTAGTTAACTAGCAGCGAGTAAACTAGCAGCGAGTAAACTAGCTTTATAGTGCAAAATTAAAATTTTTGTTTTCAAAAATTTGTAAATTTTGGTTTTCAATATAAAATTTGAAAATTAATATATGTTATACATTTGTAAATAGTAGAATATTAATAGAAATATAACTAGAGTTTTTTTTTCATTAAAACAAGCTAGTAAACTAGCAGCGAGTAAACTAGCATGATGGTAGAAAATTAATAAAATTATAACTGTACTTTTTCATTTTCATTAAAAGAAGCTAATAAACTAGCAGCGAGTATACAAGCTGCGAGTAAACTAGCGTGAAGGTGGATAATTAATAAAAATATAACTGTACTTTTTCGTTTTCATTAAAAGAAGCTAGTTAACTAGCAGCGAGTAAACTAACTTTATGGTACAAAATTAAAATTTTTGTTTTTCAAAAATTTGTAAATTTTGGTTTTCAATATAAAATTTGAAAATTAATATATGTTATACATTTGTAAATAGTAGAATATTAATAGAAATATAACTAGATTTTTTTTTCTATAAAAAAAGCTAGAAAACTAGCAGCGAGTAAACTAGCATGATGGTAGAAAATTAATAAAATTATAACTGTACTTTTTCATTTTCATTAAAAGAAGCTAGTAAACTAGCAGCGAGTATACAAGCTGCGAGTAAACTAGCGTGAAGGAGGAAAATTAATAAAAATATAACTGGACTTTTTCATTTTCAATAAAAGAAGCTAGTTAACTAGCAGCGAGTAAACTAGCAGCGAGTAAACTAGCATGATGGTACAAAATTAAAATTTTAGTTTTTCAAAAATTTGTAAATTTTGGTTTTCAATATAAATTTTGAAAATTAATTTATGTTAAAAATCTTTAAATAGTAGAATATTAATAGAAATATAACTGTAATTTTTGGATTTCAATAGAAGAAGCTAGTAAAATAGCAGCGAGTAAACTAGTGTGATGGTAGAAGATTAATAAAATTATAACTGTACTTTTTCATTTCATTAAAAGAAGCTAGTAAATTAGCAGCGAGTATACAAGCTGCGAGTAAACTAGCGTGAAGGTGGAAAATTAATAAAAATATAACTGTACTTTTTCGTTTTCATTAAAAGAAGCTAATAAACTAGCAGCGAGTATACAAGCTGCGAGTAAACTAGCGTGAAGGTGGATAATTAATAAAAATATAACTGTACTTTTTCGTTTTCATTAAAGAAGCTAGTTAACTAGCAGCGAGTAAACTAACTTTATGGTACAAAATTAAAATTTTTGTTTTTCAAAAATTTGTAAATTTTGGTTTTCAATATAAAATTTGAAAATTAATATATGTTATACATTTGTAAATAGTAGAATATTAATAGAAATATAACTAGATTTTTTTTTCTATAAAAAAAGCTAGAAAACTAGCAGCGAGTAAACTAGCATGATGGTAGAAAATTAATAAAATTATAACTGTACTTTTTCATTTTCATTAAAAGAAGCTAGTAAACTAGCAGCGAGTATACAAGCTGCGAGTAAACTAGCGTGAAGGAGGAAAATTAATAAAAATATAACTGGACTTTTTCATTTTCAATAAAAGAAGCTAGTTAACTAGCAGCGAGTAAACTAGCAGCGAGTAAACTAGCATGATGGTACAAAATTAAAATTTTAGTTTTTCAAAAATTTGTAAATTTTGGTTTTCAATATAAATTTTGAAAATTAATTTATGTTAAAAATCTTTAAATAGTAGAATATTAATAGAAATATAACTGTAATTTTTGGATTTCAATAGAAGAAGCTAGTAAAATAGCAGAGAGTAAACTAGTGTGATGGTAGAAAATTAATAAAATTATAACTGTACTTTTTCATTTTCATTAAAAGAAGCTAGTAAACTAGCAGCGAGTATACAAGCTGCGAGTAAACTAGCGTGAAGGTGGAAAATTAATAAAAATATAACTGTACTTTTTCGTTTCAATAAAAGAAGCTAGTTAACTAGCAGCGAGTAAACTAGCAGCGAGTAAACTAGCTTTATAGTGCAAAATTAAAATTTTTGTTTTTCAAAAATTTGTAAATTTTGGTTTTCAATATAAAATTTGAAAATTAATATATGTTATACATTTGTAAATAGTAGAATATTAATAGAAATATAACTAGAGTTTTTTTTTCATTAAAAGAAGCTAGTAAACTAGCAGCGAGTATACAAGCTGCGAGTAAACTAGCGTGAAGGTGGAAAATTAATAAAAATATAACTGGACTTTTTCGTTTTCAATAAAAGAATCTAGTTAACTAGCAGCGAGTAACTAGCGTGATGGTACAAAATTAAAATTTTTGTTTTTCAAAAATTTGTAAATTTTGGTTTTCAATATAAATTTTGAAAATTAATTTATTTTAAAAATCTTTAAATAGTAGAATATTAATAGAAATATAACTGTAATTTTTGGATTTCAATAGAAGAAGCTAGTAAAATAGCAGCGAGTAAACTAGCGTGAAGGTGGAAAATAAATAAAAGTATAACTGGACTATTTCGTTTTCAATAAAAGAAGCTAGTTAACTAGCAGCGAGTAAACTAGCTTTATGGTACAAAATTAAAATTTTTGTTTTTCAAAAATTTGTAAATTTTGGTTTTCAATATAAAATTTGAAAATTAATTTATGTTATACATTTGTAAATAGTAGAATATTAATAGAAATATAAATAGTTTTTTTTTCATTAAAAAAAGCATGTAAACTAGCAGAGAGTAAACTAGCGTGATGGTAGAAAATTAATAAAATTATAACTGTACTTTTTCATTTTCATTAAAAGAAGCTAGTAAACTAGCAGCGAGTATACAAGCTGCGAGTAAACTAGCGTGAAGGTGGAAAATTAATAAAAATATAACTGTACTTTTTCGTTTTCAATAAAAGAAGCTAGTTAACTAGCAGCGAGTAAACTAGCAGCGAGTAAACTAGCTTTATGGTACAAAATTAAAAGTTTTGTTTTTCAAAAATTTGTAAATTTTGGTTTTCAATATAAAATTTGAAAATTAATATATGTTATATATTTGTAAATAGTAGAATATTAATAGAAATATAACTAGAGTTTTTTTTCATTAAAAGAAGCTAGTAAACCAGCAGCGAGTAAACTAGCATGATGGTAGAAAATTAATAAAATTATAACTTTTCTTTTTCATTTTCATTAAAAAAAGCTAGTTAACTAGCAGCGAGTAAACTAGCGTGATGGTACAAAATAAAATTTTTTTTTTTCAAAAATTTGTAAATTTTGGTTTTCAATATAAATTTTGAAAATTAATTTATGTTAAAAATCTTTAAATAGTAGAATATTAATAGAAATATAACTGTAATTTTTGGATTTCAATAGAAGAAGCTAGTAAAATAGCAGCAAGTAAACTAGCGTGAAGGTAGAAAATTAATAAAATTATAACTGTACTTTTTCATTTCCATTAAAAGAAGCTAGTAAATAGCAGCGAGTAAACAAGCAGCGAGTAAACTAGCGTGAAGGTGGAAAATTAATAAAAATATAACTGGACTTTTTCGTTTTCAATAAAAGAAGCTAGTTAACTAGCAGCGAGTAAACTAGCAGCGAGTAAACTAGCTTTATGGTACAAAATTAAAAATTTGTTTTTCAAAAATTTGTAAATTTTGGTTTTCAATATAAAATTTGAAAATTAATTTATGTTATACATTTGTAAATAGTAGAATATTAATAGAAATATAACTAGTTTTTTTTTTTCATTAAAACAAGCTAGAAAACTAGCAGCGAGTAATCTAGCATGATGGTAGAAAATTAATAAAATCATAAGTGTACTTTTTCATTTTCATTAAAAGAAGCTAGTAAACTAGCAGCGAGTATACAAGCTGCGAGTAAACTAGCGTGAAGGAGGAAAATTAATAAAAATATAACTGGACTTTTTCATTTTCAATAAAAGAAGCTAGTTAACTAGCAGCGAGTAAACTAGCATGATGGTACAAAATTAAAATTTTTGTTTTTCAAAAATTTGTAAATTTTGTTTTTCAATATAAATTTTGAAAATTAATTTATGTTAAAAATCTTTAAATAGTAGAATATTAATAGAAATATAACTGTAATTTTTGGATTTCAATAGAAGAAGCTAGTAAAATAGCAGAGAGTAAACTAGTGTGATGGTAGAAAATTAATAAAATTATAACTGTACTTTTTCATTTTCATTAAAAGAAGCTAGTAAACTAGCAGCGAGTATACAAGCTGCGAGTAAACTAGCGTGAAGGTGGAAAATTAATAAAAATATAACTGTACTTTTTCGTTTTCAATAAAAGAAGCTAGTTAACTAGCAGCGAGTAAACTAGCAGCGAGTAAACTAGCTTTATAGTGCAAAATTAAAATTTTTGTTTTTCAAAAATTTGTAAATTTTGGTTTTCAATATAAAATTTGAAAATTAATATATGTTATACATTTGTAAATAGTAGAATATTAATAGAAATATAACTAGAGTTTTTTTTTCATTAAAACAAGCTAGTAAACTAGCAGCGAGTAAACTAGCATGATGGTAGAAAATTAATAAAATTATAACTGTACTTTTTCATTTTCATTAAAGAAGCTAATAAACTAGCAGCGAGTATACAAGCTGCGAGTAAACTAGCGTGAAGGTGGATAATTAATAAAAATATAACTGTACTTTTTCGTTTTCATTAAAAGAAGCTAGTTAACTAGCAGCGAGTAAACTAACTTTATGGTACAAAATTAAAATTTTTGTTTTTCAAAAATTTGTAAATTTTGGTTTTCAATATAAAATTTGAAAATTAATATATGTTATACATTTGTAAATAGTAGAATATTAATAGAAATATAACTAGATTTTTTTTTTCTATAAAAAAAGCTAGAAAACTAGCAGCGAGTAAACTAGCATGATGGTAGAAAATTAATAAAATTATAACTGTACTTTTTCATTTTCATTAAAAGAAGCTAGTAAACTAGCAGCGAGTATACAAGCTGCGAGTAAACTAGCGTGAAGGAGGAAAATTAATAAAAATATAACTGGACTTTTTCATTTTCAATAAAAGAAGCTAGTTAACTAGCAGCGAGTAAACTAGCAGCGAGTAAACTAGCATGATGGTACAAAATTAAAATTTTAGTTTTTCAAAAATTTGTAAATTTTGGTTTTCAATATAAATTTTGAAAATTAATTTATGTTAAAAATCTTTAAATAGTAGAATATTAATAGAAATATAACTGTAATTTTTGGATTTCAATAGAAGAAGCTAGTAAAATAGCAGCGAGTAAACTAGTGTGATGGTAGAAGATTAATAAAATTATAACTGTACTTTTTCATTTTCATTAAAAGAAGCTAGTAAATTAGCAGCGAGTATACAAGCTGCGAGTAAACTAGCGTGAAGGTGGAAAATTAATAAAATAATACTGTACTTTTCGTTTTCATTAAAAGAAGCTAATAAACTAGCAGCGAGTATACAAGCTGCGAGTAAACTAGCGTGAAGGTGGATAATTAATAAAAATATAACTGTACTTTTTCGTTTTCATTAAAAAGCTAGTTAACTAGCAGCGAGTAAACTAACTTTATGGTACAAAATTAAAATTTTTGTTTTTCAAAAATTTTTAAATTTTGGTTTTCAATATAAAATTTGAAAATTAATATATGTTATACATTTGTAAATAGTAGAATATTAATAGAAATATAACTAGATTTTTTTTTTCTATAAAAAAAGCTAGAAAACTAGCAGCGAGTAAACTAGCATGATGGTAGAAAATTAATAAATTAACTGTACTTTTTCATTTTCATTAAAAGAAGCTAGTAAACTAGCAGCGAGTATACAAGCTGCGAGTAAACTAGCGTGAAGGAGGAAAATTAATAAAAATATAACTGGACTTTTTCATTTTCAATAAAAGAAGCTAGTTAACTAGCAGCGAGTAAACTAGCAGCGAGTAACTAGCATGATGGTACAAAATTAAAATTTTAGTTTTTCAAAAATTTGTAAATTTTGGTTTTCAATATAAATTTTGAAAATTAATTTATGTTAAAAATCTTTAAATAGTAGAATATAATAGAAATATAACTGTAATTTTTGGATTTCAATAGAAGAAGCTAGTAAAATAGCAGCGAGTAAACTAGTGTGATGGTAGAAAATTAATAAAATTATAACTGTACTTTTTCATTTTCATTAAAAGAAGCTAGTAAATTAGCAGCGAGTATACAAGCTGCGAGTAAACTAGCGTGAAGGTGGAAAATTAATAAAAATATAACTGTACTTTTTCGTTTTCATTAAAAGAAGCTAGTTAACTAGCAGCGAGTAAACTAACTTTATGGTACAAAATTAAAATTTTTGTTTTTCAAAAATTTGTAAATTTTGGTTTTCAATATAAAATTTGAAAATTAATATATGTTATACATTTGTAAATAGTAGAATATTAATAGAAATATAACTAGATTTTTTTTTTCATTAAAAAAAGCTAGAAAACTAGCAGCGAGTAAACTAGCATGATGGTAGAAAATTAATAAAATTATAAACTGTACTTTTCATTTTCATTAAAAGAAGCTAGTAAACTAGCAGCGAGTATACAAGCTGCGAGTAAACTAGCGTGAAGGAGGAAAATTAATAAAATATAACTGGACTTTTTCATTTTCAATAAAAGAAGCTAGTTAACTAGCAGCGAGCAAACTAGCAGCGAGTAAACTAGCATGATGGTACAAAATTAAAATTTTAGTTTTTCAAAAATTTGTAAATTTTGGTTTTCAATATAAATTTGAAAATTAATTTATGTTAAAAATCTTTAAATAGTAGAATATTAATAGAAATATAACTGTAATTTTTGGATTTCAATAGAAGAAGCTAGTAAAATAGCAGCGAGTAAACTAGTGTGATGGTAGAAAATTAATAAAATTATAACTGTACTTTTTCATTTTCATTAAAAGAAGCTAGTAAATTAGCAGCGAGTATACAAGCTGCGAGTAACTAGCGTGAAGGGGAAAATAATAAAAATATAACTGTACTTTTTCGTTTTCAATAAAAGAAGCTAGTTAACTAGCAGCGAGTAAACTAGCAGCGAGTAAACTAGCTTTATAGTACAAAATTAAAATTTTTGTTTTTCAAAAATTGTGTAAATTTTGGTTTTCAATATAAATTTGAAAATTAATATATGTTATACATTTGTAAATAGTAGAATATTAATAGAAATATAACTAGAGTTTTTTTTTCATTAAAACAAGCTAGTAAACTAGCAGCGAGTAAACTAGCATGATGGTTGAAAATTAATAAAATTATAACTGTACTTTTTCATTTTCATTAAAAGAAGCTAATAAACTAGCAGCGAGTATACAAGCTGCGAGTAAACTAGCGTGAAGGTGGAAAATTAATAAAAATATAACTGTACTTTTTCGTTTTCATTAAAAGAAGCTAGTTAACTAGCAGCGAGTAAACTAACTTTATGGTACAAAATTAAAATTTTTGTTTTTCAAAAATTTGTAAATTTTGGTTTTCAATATAAAATTTGAAAATTAATATATGTTATACATTTGTAAATAGTAGAATATTAATAGAAATATAACTAGATTTTTTTTTCATTAAAAAAAGCTAGAAAACTAGCAGCGAGTAAACTAGCATGATGATAGAAAATTAATAAAATTATAACTGTACTTTTTCATTTTCATTAAAAGAAGCTAGTAAACTAGCAGCGAGTATACAAGCTGCGAGTAAACTAGCGTGAAGGAGGAAAATTAATAAAAATATAACTGGACTTTTTCGTTTTCAATAAAGAAGCTAGTTAACTAGCAGCGAGTAACTAGCAGCGTGTAAACTAGCATGATGGTACAAAATTAAAATTTTTGTTTTTCAAAAATTTGTAAATTTTGGTTTTCAATATAATTTTTGAAAATTAATTTATGTTAAAATCTTTAAATAGTAGAATATTAATAGAAATATAACTGTAATTTTTGGATTTCAATAGAAGAAGCTAGTAAAATAGCAGCGAGTAAACTAGTGTGATGGTAGAAAATTAATAAAATTATAACTGTAGTTCTTCATTTTCAATAAAAGAAGCTAGTTAACTAGCAGCGAGTAAACTAGCAGCGAGTAAACTAGCTTTATGGTACAAAATTAAAATTTTTGTTTTCAAAATTTGTCAATTTTGGTTTTCAATATAAAATTTGAAAATTAATTTATGTTATATATTTGTAAATAGTAGAATATTAATAGAAATATAACTAGTTTTTTTTCATTAAAAAAAGCTAATAAACTAGCAGCGAGTAAACTAGCGTGATGGTAGAAAATTAATAAAATTATAACTGTACTTTTTCATTTTCGTTAAAAGAAGCTAGTAAACTAGCAGCGAGTATACAAGCTGCGAGTAAACTAGCGTGAAGGTGGAAAATTAATAAAAATATAACTGTACTTTTTCGTTTTCAATAAAAGAAGCTAGTTAACTAGCAGCGAGTAAACTAGCGTGATGGTACAAAATTAAAATTTTTGTTTTTCAAAAATTTGTAAATTTTGGTTTTCAATATAAATTTTGAAAATTAATTTATGTTAAAAATCTTTAAATAGTAGAATATTAATAGAAATATAACTGTAATTTTTGGATTTCAATAGAAGAAGCTAGTAAAATAGCAACGAGTAAACTAGCGTGATGGTAGAAAATTAATAAAATTATAACTGTACTTTTTCATTTTCATTAAAAGAAGCTAGTAAAATAGCAGCGAGTAAACAAGCAGCGAGTAAACTAGCATGAAGGTGGAAAATAAATAAAAATATAACTGGACTTTTTCGTTTTCAATAAAAGAAGCTAGTTAACTAGCAGCGAGTAAACTAGCAGCGAGTAAACTAGCTTTATGGTACAAAATTAAAATTTTTGTCTTTCAAAAATTTGTAAATTTTGGTTTTCAATATAAAATTTGAAAATTAATTTATGTTATACATTTGTAAATAGTAGAATATTAATAGAAATATAACTAGTTTTTTTTCATTAAAAAAGCTAGTAAACTAGCAGCGAGTAAGCTAGCGTGATGGTAGAAAATTAATAAAATTATAACTGTACTTTTTCATTTTCATTAAAAGAAGCTAGTAAACTAGCAGCGAGTATACAAGCTGCGAGTAAACTAGCGTGAAGGTGGAAAATTAATAAAAATATAACTGGACTTTTTCGTTTTCATTAAAAGAAGCTAGTTAACTAGCAGCGAGTAAACTAGCTTTATGGTACAAAATTAAAATTTTTGTTTTTCAAAAATTTGTAAATTTTGGTTTTCAATATAAAATTTCAAAATTAATATATGTTATACATTTGTAAATAGTAGAATATTAATAGAAATATAACTAGATTTTTTTTTTCATTAAAAAAAGCTAGAAAACTAGCAGCGAGTAAACTAGCATGATGATAGAAAATTAATAAAATTATAAGTGTACTTTTTCATTTTCATTAAAAGAAGCTAGTAAACTAGCAGCGAGTATACAAGCTGCGAGTAAACTAGCGTGAAGGAGGAAAATTAATAAAATATAACTGGACTTTTCGTTTTCAATAAAAAGCAGTTAACTAGCAGCGAGTAAACTAGCAGCGTGTAAACTAGCATGATGGTACAAAATTAAAATTTTTGTTTTTCAAAAATTTGTAAATTTTGGTTTTCAATATAATTTTGAAAATTAATTTATGTTAAAAATCTTTAAATAGTAGAATATAATAAAATATAACTGTAATTTTTGGATTTCAATAGAAGAAGCTAGTAAAATAGAGCGAGTAAACTAGTGTGATGGTAGAAAATTAATAAATTATAACTGTAGTTCTTCATTTTCAATAAAAGAAGCTAGTTAACTAGCAGCGAGTAAACTAGCAGCGAGTAAACTAGCTTTATGGTACAAAAAAAATTTTTGTTTTCAAAAATTGTCAATTTGGTTTTCAATATAAAATTTGAAAATTATTTATGTTATATATTTGTAAATAGTAGAATATTAATAGAAATATAACTAGAGTTTTTTTTTCATTAAAAAAAGCTAGTAAACTAGCAGCGAGTAACATAGCATGATGGTAGAAATTAATAAAATTATAACTGTACTTTTCATTTTCATAAAAGAAGCTATTAAACTAGCAGCTAGTATACAAGCTGCGAGTAAACTAGCGTGATGGTACAAAATTAAAATTTTGTTTTCAAAAATTGTAAATTTTGGTTTTCAATATAAAATTTGAAAATTAATATATGTTATACTTTGTAAAGAGTAGAATATTAATAGAAATAACTAGATTTTTTTTCATTAAAAGAAGCTAGTAACTAGCAGTGAGTAAACCAGCAGGATGGTAGAAAATTAATAAATTATAACTTTTCTTTTTCATTTTCATTAAAAGAAGCTAGTTAACTAGCAGCGAGTAAACTAGCAGAGAGTAAACTAGCGTGATGGTACAAAATTAAATTTTTGTTTTTCAAAATTTGTAAATTTTGGTTTAATATAAAATTTGAAAATTAATTTATGTTATACATTTGTAAATAGTAGAATAGTAATAGAAATATAACTAGTTTTTTTTCATTAAAAAAAGCTAGTAAACTAGCAGCGAGTAAACTAGCGTGATGGTAGAAAATTAATAAATTATAACTGTACTTTTTCATTTTCATTAAAAGAAGCTAGTAAAATAGCAGCGAGTAAACAAGCACGAGTAAACTAGCATGAAGGTGGAAAATAAATAAAAATAACTGGACTTTTTCGTTTTCAATAAAA
>WOFM01001277.1:0-16390 GCA_011428145.1 Ericerus pela
GATAGTGATGATGATGAAGAAAGAGAGAGGGTGGGATTTCCATTACAACACCCCCCTGAAATTTTACCGTTCGAATTCTTCATCATGTTGTACGCTGAAAGTAAACAAATTATTATTATTTCTAAAAAAAATTTAAGTACAAAAATAATATATGCATAATAAAAAATAAAAAATTATTGACATCGTATTATTCGAACATTATTGTGGTAACTTTGGTTCCTAAAATAATTTTGTTATGCTGTGCTTCGAGAGTAAAAAAAAAATTAATCGAATAAAATAAATAAATAAATACAATAAATAAATAATATGGTAACATGCATGGAATATTCAATATTAATATATGATATAAAAATGGTAGTATGCAAAAAAATATTATTTAAGTGTAAAAATTGGTAAGATGCAAAAAAAAATATTCAAATATTATGTATATGAGATGATTCATTCATCGCATATTTCGAATGGAGAAGAAAAAAAAATAAAAGGAGAAAAGAAAATATTCACGAACATATATTACCTTAAAGGAAAAAGAGATAAAAAAAAATTAACAAAGGTATTTGCGATTATAAGTTCGTTGAATTTGAAGGAACGTTACGTTTCGTATCTTATCTAAATAGTATGACATGTAAAAGATTGTAGACTAATATACGTTGCATCGCTTATTATCTTTCCTGTATTGCTATTGTATTTGAACTGGCGTCTAACATGTTTTACGATAAGGCAACCTTTTCGATTTATCTTAATTGTGGTCATGTAATGGGTTTTAATCTTTATTGTGTTTATTGTTGGTGGATTTTCTTTCATCATATTGTGTGGGAATATTTCATGTATTTCTCTCACGCCTGTTTGAAAAAGTATAGGGTTTTTATTATACGAATTGTAGGGTTTATTCTTGCTCGATTTTAATGTTGTTTTCTTTGTTGTAATTTTCGAGAAATTGAGTATCTATTTCTTGCAAGAATTTTCTAGTAAATTGAATTGTTAAGTACTCTTTTTGCGATAATTGAAAGTTAATTTTTCAGCAACTATTTTCATGTTTCGACTTATATTTTGGACTTGGGACGACTTGTACTTTGCAGGGAAATTTTCAACATATTATTATTTTAAAATAAACGAATTATTATTATATTATGTGTATATGTTAGTGTCATTCAATATTTTGACAATTATATTTTCAAATTTTGAACGATCCAAGGATTTGGTCAAAATATCGGCCAATTGATTTTCAAAACTCACAGTTCTAAAAAATATTATTTTTTCTTCTAATGCTTCTAATATCGAGTAGCATTTAATCATTAGGACTCTCGATTTTTTCTGACTACCCCCTGAACAAATTTTTTGTGTTGAAATATTGTCCTCCATTATATCTACCATCAATTTTTCCCCAAAAATTTCATAATTCATATGATGTATGTGTAACGGTCAAAAGAGGTGGTAAAGGTACCTATTTAAGACCACTTTCGGGAGTACACCATACACGAAATATCACGTACTTTAAAAGCAGTAATACTTCTAAAATAACTTCAAGTTATCATCCACAAACTACAGTGGACCTTAACATTTGTTTGAGACTCAATAATATTTTAAACACATTAGTAATTTTACATTTTTAATAAAATAATATTCTGTACAACACAGTTCATATTTCTACGTTAATATTAATACATATTTGATCACAATTCAACAAGCAAGACTATCTGTTCACTAGAGACTTCTACAAGAGAGGTTCCAGGTACTTAGAAGTAGCTGTTGGAGAACTGAACTAAACTGAACAATTATACAACTGAATCGAGGGATTATATACTTGTTCAGGGTACGAAAACGTACGTGTCGGATTGGTAAAGTGAGGTAGGGTGTTGTTATTATAGGGTTGTGCTGACTCGTCGAGTACTCGAGGGACAGGTACAACTAGGTCATAAATATACAGAAGGTATATCTGTATATGTAAAATTAAATACGAATAATTTGGTGGTTGTTTATAAAGAGTTATAGGATGATAATTGTTGATAAATATCTACATTTTTGGTATTCGAAAATGAGTGAACAAATATGTTCGTCATTTCTTAAAATAGACGAAAATATACGTTACACAATTCTCCGGGGGGAACAAAAAAAATTAGGAAAAAAAAATTTTCCAAAGTCTATCCAACAAGTACATATTTCTTATTAATTATGCATGATTAAAATTATGTCATATAATGCAAGTATAGGTATACATATTTAAAAAGAAATTTTTATGAATATTGCTTATGAGTAACAAATTTTTTCTTAGGTATATATGAATGATTAATATATCGTATTATTTTGCGTAATTTTTACAATGCTGTGCTTTTCGTTAGGTTCACACAGTTTTGGTGGCAGGTTAATTTTAAGTATACTATAATAATTATTACAATAAGTGAGATTGCACTTAACCATATTAGGAACATTTCATTTATAAAAGTTATATAATCATTGAAGCTTTGATCAGGTATATGAAGTTTGATGGATTTAATTTTGTTCTCCAGATTGTTCATGGGAACAGTGTGAGGAACAAAGTTTTTCCAATTGGGGTTATAGACCTTTGTCGTTGCCAGATCGATGGCAAGATTAAAAGGTTCTATAGAATCAGAAAAATATGTCCACAAGAGTGGTAAGTGATTTTCGATTTTAATAGTCTCTTCTAATGATTCAGAGAGACAAGGGATTTCTATGGGAATGATTACTGTATTTTTGTTATTTTCATCAATATCTCCAATTTGGATGTGACAAGGTACATCCAGAATGAAGGTTCCAGGGGAATCATTGTTTATTTTCAATATTTCAGATTTTTTCGTAACGGAATTAGTTGCTACGAGGGAGTTAAAATTTACTATAGCAAACTTGGTATGTCCAATAGGGTGCACCAATGTTTGATTATTATTAGGATTGCATTTAAATGAGCAAGATTGTAATAGATTTTGATTTAGATCCTGAAAGAAAAGGTTCTTTGCACATGAAGACAATTTATCACTTCCTCTGTTAGACGGAAGGAAGCATAATGGTTTATCTGAATTACAATAGTGGAGGTTGGTTCCACTAATATAACGTACAGAATTTGTTCTGATTTCATGAATTATCAGAGATGGTTCTTGATCCCAGCTACACAATTCATTAGAATGACTTTTGAATGTGAGCGGAATAAAGTCGTAAATTTCATATTTTGAATCTAACTGTTTTAGGGAAATTTTAATTTCTAACTCTAACGTATTTTTAAAGAAGTTACAATTTACACGTTCAGCGTGATAATAGTTTTGACTATCCTTAATGGGGATTGCTAGGTCGAGTCCTAGATTTTTTGTAACTTTTGAAAGTTTTACCAAATCTTTTTCTAATATTTCCTTTGAGATGATTGAAGATGGGATCATATGAGATTTACAAGACGTTAGGATGTTTGATAATCTTAACGTGTTTATCAGATAGTTATCATAGAATCCTTGTATATAGTTTAGGGAGATTAGAAGTTCGTGTTCTTCTAGTGAATTTTCCATAAAAGAATTTGTATGCGAAATAAATTTTGTCATAAAATTATTTGTATGGTCAATGAAGCTATGCAGGTTAGTAGACGTATTCACTAACGCTGCATGCTCGGTTAACAGTTGGTTTTTAATAATATCATATTCTTCTTTCAACGAGATTTCATTCGCTAAGAAGTTTCGTCCATCTCTAAAATTTAGTACTCGACAGCAAAGCGTAGCGCATCTCCGAAGAAAGATCTGATCGGAGTAAATACGCTTCGTTTGCTTCGAATGGAAGATGGTGTCGAATAGAAATCATGTATCATTGCAGTATTTTGTTCTTTCAGATTCGTAATAGCATTTTTTAATCGTTTTGCCATTTCTGCATATTTGCAATTTTTCCAGGTTGTTTCATTGCACAACCTATGTTTGAAATTCGTTGCCAATAGTTTATCTGCTGACTCATGTAAGTCTAGCTTAATAGAGTAAATTATTGGGGCAGATTTCGAGTATACGAAAATATTGCTTATTTCTTGAAAATAAGCGCCAGTTGACGCCATCGTAATCCTATATGGGTCAGACGATGTTCTTTGCGCAATACTAGTCGAAGAAATAATTATTGCGAAATACAAAAGTAGATTCGTATACATTTTCTGAAACAGAAAAAATGCAACGTCTGTAACGTATATTTTCGTCTATTTTGAGAAATTACGAACATATTCGTTCACTCATTTCCAAATACCAAAAACATTGATATTTGTCAACAATTACCTTCCTATTACTTTTCATAAACAACCACCAAATTATTTATATTGAATTTTACATATACAGATATACCTCCTGTATATTTATGACCTGGTTGTACCTGTCCCTCGAGTACTCGACGAGTCAGCACAGCCCTATAATAACAACACCCTACTTCACTTTACCTATCCAACACGTACGTTTTCATACCCTGAACGAGTATATAATCTCTCGATTCAGTTGTATAGTTGTTCAGTTCTGTTCAGTTTTAGTTCAGTTCTCCAACAGCTACTTCTAAGTACCTGGACCCTCTCTTGTAGAAGTCTCCAGTGAACAGATAGTCTTGCTTGTTGAATTGTAATTGACTATGTATTACTATTAACGTAGAATTATTAACTGTAATGTACAGAATATTATTTTATTAAATCTATCAACTCACTCATGTGTTTGAAATATTATTGAGTCTCATAGTAATGTTAAGGTCCACAATAGTACGTGGATGATAAATTACAATTATTTTAGAAGTATTACTGCTTTTAAAGTACGTGGTATTTCGTGTATGGTGTACTCCCAAAAGAGGTCGTTATCAGGTACAACCCAACCTCTTTTGGCCGTTACATTATTGGCGCCCAACTGGTCTGCTATTGCGAATCGAACTCTCGCTCTAGTACCTGCTCAACGGAATTGCTGAATTCAAGCTGCTGTTCTGATTCCTCTGGCTCGAAGTACTTTGCTCTAACCTTGAAAACTCTAGTCAAGTACTCAAAGAGAAACGCGTAAGGCGCGCTCTTGAGGAAAGGAAGTAGAGGTTAGCTGCGAGTGGAAAAAAGCTAGTTGTGAAAAAGAAACTCGAACTTCAAAAAACAAAGAACATTTATTATACAAAGAAGAAAGGGAATACAAAAGGAAAAGATATACAACAAGTTCGGTGGACTGCGGCGACGGATTCTTCAAGCTCCTGTGCAAACAAAAGAAGAAAAACAAAGTAACAATTAGTATTAATTATAATTCGCGTCCCTCCCTTAAATATAAGAAGTGTTAAATAATTATAAGTCGCGAAAAATTTATTTTTATGAGTGAAACTTGGGAAAATTTATCCGAACCCAATACTACTAAAACTAATTTAAATTGGCTAATCGATGCTAAAAATTTTGAATTAATTAACGTTTGTCAAAATTTAAACATCGAAGTCGATAAAAAATATTTTTCTCGAATAAAAACCCAAGAGGACATCATAGAAAAAATTAAATCCAGTAAGGAAATACAAAAATTATTAACCCCTGAAAATATAAAAATTATTTTACAAACAACACGAAAAACTCGTGAACAAATTCCCGAACTAGAAAATCCTATAATAAGAAAATATTTTAATCCCCCTTCTACTTCAACTCCACTTTTGGAAAACTGGGACAATCCCACACCATTTCCAAGAGTTAAAACTGCTATTAATCTAGTAGATATTACTGAGTGTTTAGAAAAATCTGACGAAGATTTTCTCAGCCCAGAAATTGAAACTAGACTTTTAGAAAATTTAATTCCCCCTATAGAAAATAAAATGTCAGGAAAGGCTGCTGTAAATATCAGACCTTCCTTATATGCACACACTCCAACTGAGGATATCGTGTCATTTTTAAACGGATTTGAAAATGAGGCGGAATCCTTCAATTGGGATGCTAATATGAAATTCAAAAAAATTAAAATTGCATTTTCAGGTCTTGCCAAGCAAATATTTGAGGATAGAATTCAAAATAATCCCGAATGTAACAATTGGCAAAACACTAAACAAAAAATTTTGGAAGTCTTTACGAGGACTAAACCCCAACTACGCGAAATACTATACGAAAGAAATTACAACGGTGAAGCTGATTTCTCTGCGTATATTATGTTCGTAAAAAGGATTCTAAAACAAATTGAACCCGATATTACGGAAGAAAAAATTATAGAAAAAATTATGCCTAATCTCCCTGAAAAGGAAAGAGTGTTCTTAATTAAAAAAGAACCTAAAACAATTCAGGAACTCGACAAAGCTTTCTCTAAATACCTCGAATTTAAAGATAAAGCATTCGGACATATAGATCCCCTTTTACGCAAAAAAATTGACCAATTAGAAAAAACGATAGAAGAACTGAAAACCGGAAAAACAGAAAAGAAAACCGAAAAAAATGTTAATACAATATCGTCCGACCCGATCTGGAAAGCTGAAATGGAGAAAATGAGCGCTGCAATAGCGAACATTGCAAAATTTCAGGAATCCAGGAAAAATAATAAAAATCCCCAAAATAAAAATAATAATAATGAACAAAATAATAATAACCAAAATGGTAATAATAATAATAATAATAACTTTAATAATAATAATCAAAATCAAAACCAAAATCAAAATCAGAATCAAAACAGAAATAATAATAATAATAATAATAATAATAATAATTATAATAATAATTATAATAATAATAATGGTAATGGTAATTGGAACCAGAACCAAAACTGGAACCAAAATAACCAAAATAACCAAAACAGAAACTGGAATAATAACCAAAACTTCAATCCTAATTACAAAGGAAGAAATTTTAATCCAAATTTCCGGAGAAATAATTTCCCGAGAAATAATAATGGATATTATCCCAATAGGACTCCAAATTGGAACCAAATGGCTCTCCCAAATTGGAACAATGCTCCAGCTTGGTCTGGAATATCATTTAATACTCCCCAAAATCTCCCCTATGTGGCTGCTAATACACAAATGATTGCCCCCCCGGCACCATTAATGGCAGCTCCACAACAAAATTATCTCCCAACATCAAACCCCCAGGCTTGCCAGAATAGTTGCTCAAAAAACTAAGTGTCCCCCTTACAGGTGATCTGTCAGCTGTAAGGGATGTTGAGAACAAGGAATCGAAATTAGTTAACAATGTGAGTGAGGAGAAGTTTCAAAGCAAAGGGTACTGCAGAACCCAATGTAAATTTCACCTTCCATTTGCCATTTGTGGTAAACAAATACTTAGCTTAGTCGATCCAGGTTCAGAACAGACACTTATCGATGAAAAAGTTTTAAAGAAAGTCAATTTTACGGAACCAATTCTACCAACTAAAGTAAGATTTCGTGGTGCGGATAGTCAACCTCTTGAGGTCATAGGAGTAACCAATGTGATTTTTTCCATTGATCATTGTATTTACCCACATCCCACTTACGTTGCTCAAAATTTAGTAGAACCGGTCATACTGGGTTACGACTTCTTATCAACCCATAAAGCCAAAATGGACTTTTCGAAAAACAAATTCACTCTACCGTGTGGTGACGAAGAGCGATGTTTTGACATGCCTGAATGTCACAATTTCCCTATTGAAAAGGAAAATAAGTTAGGTTATATTAAGCCTTTTAAATATTATGCTCCCCAATCTTTTAAAATAGAGGCAAATTCGGTGCTAATTTTAGCAACGTTGCCTGAACACCTGGAGTTTCTGTGTGAAACATCCATGGAAGAAAAAAATAATTTCTTTGTAATCGTATCAGAAGACACGATAGCGGCTGTTAATCATAACAACAAACCTCACGTGATCTATAAAGGCGAATACTTAGGAAAATTTGAATTAAGTAGTGCAGTAGAAATTAATACCTGCCAAATTGAAAAAATAAAAGAAAATACTATTTTTAAGGATAATCGAGGAAATCCCATCCCGATTAATCCAAAATTGTCGCTTGAACAAAAAATAAAAATGTACGAAATAATTAATGAATATAATAATATTTTTACGGGAAAAACAGATGAAGTTTCCATTTGTAAAGTTCCCGAACAAGTTGTCCGAGTTGACGACGAAACCCCACTGCGGTGTAGAAACTTTAAATTTTCACACGCAGAACATGAGGCCCTACACAAACTAGTAGATGATCTAGTAAAAGTAGGTGTCCTAAAAAAACAAAAATCGAAATTTGAATCGCCCATATTTGTAAAAAAGAAACCAGACGGAGTCTATCGAGTATTAGTAGACTACCGAAGAATGAATCAAAGAATAATTATGGATAATAATCGTGTGCCAACAATTGATATTATTTGGCCTTATTTAAGAAATAAAAAATGGTTTACGACAATTGATTTAAACAGTGGATATTTACAGATTCCTCTCACGGAAGAATCTAAACAATACACTGGAATAAATGTGGATGGAATTGGTTATGTATTTAATTCCACTCCAATAGGTTTAAGTATATCCCCGTCCATCTTCCAAACTATCATGGATGACATATTCCATGATATATTCTGGAAAAAAATGGTATGTTATTTGGACGACATTTGTATTTTCG
This sequence comes from Ericerus pela, assembly GCA_011428145.1. Taxonomy (NCBI): domain Eukaryota; kingdom Metazoa; phylum Arthropoda; class Insecta; order Hemiptera; family Coccidae; genus Ericerus; species Ericerus pela. Next base: position 8,521 of record WOFM01001277.1, read on the forward strand.
GAGAAACTTTCGAAGAGTGTGTTGAAAATACAAGGGAAGTATTAAAAAGATTAAATAAAGTAAATTTAAAAATAAAAACAAAAAAATGCCAATTTGCAATGAACGAAATCGAAATATTAGGACATACGGTCCTATATAACGAATTACGTCCATTAAACAAAAATATAGAGGCAATAAAAAATTTAAATCCCCCTAATACATTAAAACAATTACGATCATTTTTAGGATCAATAAATTATCATAGGAAATTAATTCCTAACTTAGCTAAAATTACTGCTCCTCTTACTGATTTACTAAGAGGTACAGATAGCAAATCAAATGCAAAAATAAAATTAAATCAAGAACATCTTGAAATATTTGAAAAATTAAAAGAAATTATGATTTCCAAACCTGTATTAGCAATATATGATCCAAAATTAGAAACCTGTGTAGAAGTTGATGCTTCGAAAATCGCATTAGGTGCAGTGCTGCTGCAAACTAATCCCGTTACGAAGCATAAACATCCAGTTGGATATTTCTCTGAGAGAGTCCAACCTGCCCAGTCAAAATTGTGTTCATTTGACTTGGAAATGTTAGCTATTACTAACGCATTAGCTCATTTCCGTGGATACTTGCTTGCATTACGTTTTGTAGTATACACGGACCATAAACCTCTGATTTACCATCAGAAATTTAATACTCCGAGTCCAAGATTAATCCGATTAATATCTAAATTAAACGAATATAGTTTCCAAATTAAACATATCGCCGGAAAAAATAATTGTATGGCTGATATGTTATCTCGTCCGCATGATGAACCGGATGAAATCACATTTGAAAAAGGTGAATTTTTAGTAGATAAAAAATATGCTCTTCAAGACGAAGAAAAAAATGTAAATACTGTGTGTAGAATTCACAATGACAATTCTGTCCCATTAAACCCTGTATTCTTTCAGAATCAGAAGGCGTGGTACTACCCAAGTACAACGCCCCAAACATATTATTTTCCCCCTTCCCTTGCATCAACCTTCCCATATTATCCCGTGGTACAAACCACAATCCCACAGAATGAGTTAAATCATTCCGAAAATTGTCCCAACAAAACTACTAACGTAGTTACAAGATCTGCTCTTAAAGAGGCAAACCTCGATAATCAGATCACCCCAACCCCTCTTGTGACCCCAGTTGTCACACAAATGTCAATTCCCGACATCACATTACCTCCCCAATCAGAAGATCAAACTTCTGAATCCCCCCAAAAAATTGAATTGCCCGAAAATTTAAAAACAATGCAGGAAAATGACCCGCATTGGAAAAACGTCATTTCATTATTAAATTACAACGAAATAAAAAAAGATAAAAATAAAATACGAAAATTAAATCGTACTATACAATTATATTTTCTGGACGAAAATAATGTTTTAAAGAAATTACCTAACCCAACCTCATCGTATGATGAAGCGGTTACAGTAATTCCTGAAAAATTAATTCCGGTAGTTCTAAAAAAACTACATGACGATCCATTGTATGGAGGTCATTTCGGAATTAAAAAAACAAAAAATAAAATAAAAAATCAATTCTTTTTCAAAAACATGGTACAAAAAATTACCGAATATGTATTATCATGTCATGAGTGTCAAATGGCACAAAATTCCCCGAAAGAGGCTGGCTACCTCAAACATATAGAAATCGAAAACCCTAAACCGTTTTCACATTTAGAGATCGATTTCATCGGAAAATTTAATACCGAGTATGAACACTCGTACGTGCTTGTCGGTGTAGACAAAAGCACAAATTTCTGCACCATACGTCCAACAAAAAACCCAAATGCTCAATGCGTAATTGAGTATTTAAAGTTTATTGGTTACACGTATGGCACCCCAGGAAAAATTTCTTGCGATAACGGAGGTCATTTTGCAAATGAAACCGTCCGTAAATTCTGCGAAGAGAATAATATCAAAATTATTTACTCCTCATTTTATTCCCCCCAATCGCAAGGACTCGTTGAAAAAATCAACGGAGTAATTAAAAAATCACTGTCAAAATACGACCATTCAAATGAAAAAGAATGGATCGAAACAATAAATAAAATTATTTTCGCATACAACATTAGCCCAATCGAACACTTAAATAATAAATCTCCATTTTATCTACTTCATGGATTCAACCCAGAAGTACATATACCAGAAATACCGGAAAATAATAATAATAGAACGACTCGTGAAGAAGAAATTGAAAATCTCCTTCAAACGAGAGAAAAAACGCCGAGCTTAGCAAAAAAAGCATCGGAAAAAAACGCGAAACATTATAATGCACACCACAAGATCATTGACTTCAAACCTAATGACCTTGTTTTGCTGCGTCAATCGAAAAACGTCGCGAAAAGTAAAATGAAATATACCGGACCATATAAAATTGTTAGAAAGGTCACGGATTTAAATTATGCAATTCGTATTAAAACAGACGATAAAACTGCGTACGACGAAACAGTTCACGTACGACGATTAATTCCGTATAAATCACGTAATAACGACGAATTAAATAGTGAAATAAAAATAGGAAAAGTAGACGAAAACATCGAAAATCCCATCCCAACCCAAATCATACCTAAACCAAGGGGTCGCCCTCGGAAAAAACCAAAATAACTGTGTGTAAAGTATATTACCCGTAGTTACTTGGCTTTTTCAAACACGATACCTCCCTCCCCCATCATATTTATTTATGTCCCGTCACTTCTAAATTTACCTTTAAAAAATTTTTTTTTTTGATCGACTTAAAATATTGTAAAATGTGAAATTACTTACCAATAGCCCAGGTGTCGGCGTAGCCCTCGAGGAATTCTGCCAGATGCTCTCCACTTGTGGTACTGCTACTCGATGAGGAAGAGGGTCCTTCACGGTGATCTCCTTCGGAATCTTCAGTGGAGGCACTTTCCTCAATGGAAGGTGTGTCCCAGTGGAATGTATATACTGTAGGACCACTGAGCAGCCATCCCCCACGGAGAGACATCGCGCGGTTTCCTTCGACGGCATCGTAATGCCGAATCAGATGAAAACCGGATACGGAAACGGAGACGTCCAGACGAGGCTTGTAATGCTGGTTTAGGAACCGGGCAGTACTGACCCCGCTTGGACCTATTAGGAAATCAGTGAGATAAAGTCGGTCCAAGTGTACATACTCAACGGTAACCTCCGTGTTCGTCTCCTGCGAAACGCAGAGTAGACCAACCAGAAGCCCGGAAAGTATTCCCAGACCAACTGTCCCTGATGTGTCTAGGTTGCCGCGAAACTCCAACTTAATCCGCGAGTATTCTACCTCAACCATCATGGCATGAGGGAAAAATACTCTTAAGGAAAAGAAATCTCACTGAGTGACTCCAATAGCTTACCTCCTCCGTAATGGTCTCATCTGGCACTCGGTGCGGCTCGAACTCGCTTAGGAACTTCTCCCTGTTGGATTCACCAGATACTCGATAAAATAGAGAGAACAACCGATGTAGCGCATAGTATAAACGAGCCTCGCATGGACATCCTTGGAAAGGGTGAATTTTACTGAGGACCTGATTACCTATAAACCAGGTCTCATTTACATCCACCTTTCCGTGCGACGTGAACATCCTATCGTTGAGATACACGATCGGCATTGTTAGGTCTACGAAAAGTAACTCGCGAAAGGAAAAATTTGCGGTATGTTTTCTTACGGCACCGAACTACACAAGACACTAGCACCTCGCTAAACTTAGAAAAATTCGGAAAGAAATTTTTTTTTTAACGAAAGAAAAATTAGTTAGAAAAAAAAAGTATAAATAAAAAATACACGAAAAAATAGAGAAAATCAAACGGGAAATTAATACAATGTTAGCGATGAAAGCAAAGACGGAAAACTGACGAAAAAAATAAAATTAGTAATTTTATATTAACAATTTGACCGAGATTCATAATTCGGATATCGGAAAAATTTGTCTCCCCCTTCACCCCAATTTACGAAAATCAAAACAAATCAGTAATATGCATAATCCATTTTCTCGTAAATAACTTAGACGTTGCATTCTTTCTGTTTCAGAAAATGTATACGAATCTACTTTTCTATTTCGCAATAATTATTTCTTCGACTAGTATTGCGCAAAGAACATCGTCTGACCCATATAGGATTACGACGGCGTCAACTGGCGCTTATTTTCAAGAAATAAGCAATATTTTCGTATATTCTAAATCTGCCCCAATAATTTACTCCATTAAACTAGACTTACATGAATCAGCAGATAAATTACTAGAAACGAATTTCAAACACCGGTTGTGTAATGAAACAACCTGGAAAAATTGCAAATATGCAGAAATGGCAAAACGATTAAAAAATACCATAAAAAATCTGAAAGAACAAAACATTGCGATGATACAAGATTTCTATTCGACACCATCGTCTATTCGAAGCAAACGAAGCGTATTCACCCCGATCAGATCTTTTTTCGGAGATGCGCTACGATTTTGCTGTCGAGTACTAAACTTTAGAGATGGACGAAACTTCTTGGCGAATGAAATCTCGTTGAAAGAAGAATATGATATTATTAAAAATCAGTTACTAATCGAGCATGCAGCCTTAGTAAATACGTCTACTAATCTGCATAGCTTCATTGACCATACAAATAATTTTATGACAAGATTTATCTCGCATACAAATTCTTTTATGGAAAATTCGCTAGAAGAACACGAACTTCTGATCTCCCTAAACTACATACAAGGATTCTATGACAACTATTTGATAAACACATTAAGATTATCAAATATCCTAACGTCTTGCAAATCTCATATGATCCCATCTTCAATTATCTCAAAGGAAATATTAGGAAAAGATTTAATAAAACTTTCAAAAATTACGAAAAATCTAGGTCTCGACCTAGCAATTCCTATTAAGGACATTCAAAACTATTATCACGCTGAACTTGTAAATTGTAACTTCTTTAAAAATACGTTAGAATTAGAAATTAAAATTCCCCTAAAACAGCTAGATTCAAAATATGAAATTTACGACTTTATTCCGCTCACATTCAAAAGCCATTCTAATGAATTGTGTAGCTGGGATCAAGAACCATCTCTGATAATTCATGAAATCAGAACAAATTCTGTACGTTATATTAGTGGAACCAACCTCCATTATTGTAACTCAGATAAACCATTATGCTTCCTTCCTTCTAATAGAGGAAGTGAAAAATTATCATCTTGTGCTAAGAACTTATTCTTCCAAGATTTAAACCATAACCTATTACAATCTTGCTCATTTAAATGCAATCCAAATAATAATCAAACATTGGTGCACCCTATTGGTCACACCAAATTTGCTATTGTAAATTTTAACTCCCTCGTAGCAACTAACTCTGTTACGAAAAAATCCGAAAAATTAAAAATAAACAATGATTCCCCTGGAACCTTCATTCTGGACGTACCTTGTCACATCCAAATTGAAAATATTGATGAAAATAATAAAAATACAGTAATTATCCCCATTGAAATCCCTTGTCTCTCTGAATCGTTAGAAGAGACTATAAAAATCGAAAATCATTTACCACTCCTGTGGACATATTTTTCTGATTCTATAGAACCTTTTGATCTTGCCATTGATCTGGCAACGACAAAGGTCTATAATCCTAATTGGAAAAATTTTGTTCCTCACACTGTTCCTATGAACAATCTTGAGAACAAAATTAAATCCATTAAACTTCAAATACCCGACCAAAACTTTAATGATTATATAACTTTCATTAATGAAATGTTCCTAATATGGTTAAGTGCAATCTCACTTATTTTAATAATTATTATTGTATATTTAAAATTAACCTGCCACCAAAACTGTGTGAACCTAACAAAAAGCACAGCATTGTAAAAATTACGCAAAATAATACGATATACTAATCATTCATATATACGTAAGAAAATTTGTTACTCGTAATTAATATTCGTAAAAATGTTACTCTAAGTATATATTCATACTCGCATTATATGACGTAATTTTAATTATGCAGAATTATCTGGACATATGTATGTGTTGGATAGATTTTGGAAATTTTTTTTTCCTTATTTTTTTTGTTCCCCCCGGAGAATTGTGTAACGTATATTTTCGTCTATTTTGAGAAATGACGAACATATTCGTTCACTCATTTCCAAATACCAAAAACATTGATATTTGTCAACAATTACCTTCCTATTACTTTTCATAAACAACCACCAAATTATTTATATTGAATTTTACATATACAGATATACCTCCTGTATATTTATGACCTGGTTGTACCTGTCCCTCGAGTACTCGACGAGTCAGCACAGCCCTATAATAACAACACCCTACTTCACTTTACCTATCCAACACGTACGTTTTCATACCCTGAACGAGTATATAATCTCTCGATTCAGTTGTATAGTTGTTCAGTTCTGTTCAGTTTTAGTTCAGTTCTCCAACAGCTACTTCTAAGTACCTGGACCCTCTCTTGTAGAAGTCTCCAGTGAACAGATAGTCTTGCTTGTTGAATTGTAATTGACTATGTATTACTATTAACGTAGAATTATTAACTGTAATGTACAGAATATTATTTTATTAAATCTATCAACTCACTCATGTGTTTGAAATATTATTGAGTCTCATAGTAATGTTAAGGTCCACAATAGTACGTGGATGATAAATTACAATTATTTTAGAAGTATTACTGCTTTTAAAGTACGTGGTATTTCGTATATGGTGTACTCCCAAAAGAGGTCGTTATCAGGTACAACCCAACCTCTTTTGGCCGTTACAACGTCTTAATTATTTACGAGACAGATGGATTATGAATTTTAGGAATTTATTTCGACGTGACTTAGCTGGGGCACGGGGAAAAGACAAATTTTGCCGACATTAACATAATAAATTTCGGTCAATTGATTAATATAAAATTATTGGATTCGAGTGCAGTCAGTATTCAGTATTTGCCTGTTCTCGATCCGTTCGACTTTTCGTTCATTATTTCTCGTATGTTTCTTTTTTCTCAGTTTCGAGTGCCTATTTGCGTTACCAATTTTTTACTATTTTTTCTATCTTCCGAAGTGTTTGTGCGGGGATTTTTTTTTTTTCTTTCTCTTTTATCTCCGTTTCATTTTTACTATCAAGACATGTCGATCGTCTATATGAACGACCGGATGTTCATGTCATCTGGTGTTGTGGAGGAAAATGAGACCTGGTTCCTGGGAGAACAGGTTCTCACCAAGATCAGGCAGTTCCAGAGCTGCATGTGCGAACCCCGATTGTACTTTGCGCTCCACCGCCTTTTTTCGCTTTTTTACCGCGTCTCTGCCGTCTCTGATCGCGGTGATTTTCTTAATAAGTTTGAGCCATCGCAAATCCCGGGTGAGGTGATTGATGAAGACCTAGGCTATTGGAGCCATTTCGTACGATATACCTGTTGTCCGGATTCGGAGGAATACACGAAGAAACTTCTGTTCTAACTCCGGATCTATTATCCTCATTCCATGGTTGTTGAGTTTGGGCCATCTGGGATCAAGCTGACCTTCCGAGGAAATTTGGATACTCGAGGACTGTCTAGGTTGGGCATACTCTCTGGTGTTCTCGTTGGTTTGCTGTGTGTATCGCAGCAGACCAACGAGAAGGTAACCGTTGAATATGTCCACCTCGACCAGGTTTATCTGAACGATCTTCTCATCAACACTGCTGGGGTTCGATTTGTTCGATTTATTAATGATCACCATAAACCACGTCTACATCTCTCCGTATCCACCGTCGGGTTCCAACTTCTGGGCCATTACGATGCCACCGAGTATAACCGGGTGATATCGTATCGCAGTGGATGGCTGTTGTCCGAGCCGACCATCTACTCCTTTTGTGGAATACTCGTTCCATAGAAGAGAGA
>WOFM01001278.1:0-45366 GCA_011428145.1 Ericerus pela
TTTTATGTTCTTATGAAACAGATAATTTTTATCATTCGCACCACTAAATCTTTGGTGCGATCAATTTTAATAACCTGTTTGCCAACAAACTGGGGAAAAAGTGAAAAATACCAAAATATTGATTAGACAATAATAATTATGTGTGGCCAACACTGTTATATGGAAATCTATCAAAGGTGCAAGCTGGATGTTCAGAATTTTACTTTTTCATATATTGTGAAGTTTCAAAATCTCAGAAGTTAGAAACAAATGACAAAACCACGGTGAGGAGAATTGAAATTGCGATGATGCTTTTTCCCCATAACACAAGGTTCAAAAAATACACATTCACCTTTGCTTGGATCCAGAATTAGTTTACAAAAGAAACTTCAAATTATTCACATTGAAATGAGAAAGGCTCTTATGCTATACTTCCATCAGATTTTTAGGTCTATTTATTATTAAATTACATGAATTATTTATATTATTAGTAGTCCTAACAAATTCAATCTGGTATAAATCCAATGTGATGTTTTTGGTAATTTAGATTACAGAATTGCTATGATTATTATTCTCAACGTCAACATTATTTTTATGAAACACAGAATGAAAACTGTTTCTGGCCCGACACTTCACAGATAAAAGGTTTGCAAACAATTTTTTTTAAAATTAGACGTTGCTTAAATGAAAATTTTCACCATCACTGGACTTTAATTGAACATTTCCTACACCTGTGATGACAACAGATACACATATTTTTGTTACCATGATTACTAACAGCCTTTTCAATTCAATATATTCATAAAACAAGTATTTATCATTAACTGTGTGAAGAGACACTTGTTTATCAAATGGAATAGGGTACCAGACATGATTTTCAGTAAATATATTTTCAAATTCTTAAAAAAAAAAAATATCAGTGAAAACCACGTTAAAATTGGTTGGATAGAATGGGAGAAAATGAATGGTAAAATTGAGTTGCCAAAAAACGTTGTGATATTTTTTGAACAGTGGGTGGGATGTCATAGAATTGACACATCAGGAAACTTTTTACCTCTTTCACAGGTTTCTCATTCATTCATTCCTCACTCTCTTGTGTTTGTACATTTGTTTAGTTAAGCTCATCAATTTAGAAAGTTCATGGTGACTGTGTGGGAGGGGATGTAAGGATATGCACTTGCACCCCCACCACCATATTTATAGACAAATTCAAAACATTGAAAAACAATAAAAACTAAGAAAATCAAAAACCAATTATTCCTTATTTGTTTTTATATTAGAGCACAGCCTTGGAAAAAATGTTTGGTGATGCCTGGGGAGTTATTTACTTAAAGGGCTGAGTTCATATTTGCAACCCATTTTTAGATTTAACCTTTCATTTACCCCCCTGTAGCCCAAGAAATGGAATTAAGATAATATTCTTGGATGTTATTGAGTGATACATCGATAATATTTTTTTTTTAGGCTCTCAGTTTACATTTATAATCCATTTTTAGATTAAACCCCTCCTTGGCCCCCTGTGACCTCAAACAGAGGGCTGAGATAATATTCTTAGATATTATTGAGTTATATATTATTAATAATATTTCTTGAGGTGCTGAGTTTAGATTTGCAATCCATTTTTATCAAATCCCTTATTGACCCCCTGTGATCCCAAACAGGTGGTTGAGATACTATGCTTAGATATTATTGAGTGATACATCATTAATAATATTTTTTGAGGCGCTGAGTTTAAATTTGTAATCTATTTTTAAATCAAACACCTCATTGACCCCCTTGTGACTCTAGACAGGGGTTTCAAATAAAATTCTTAGATATTATTGAGTGATACATCATAAATATTGTTTTTTGAAACACTGAGATTGTATTTACAATCAATTTTTAGATTGAACCACTTTTTTTCTTCTTGTGGCCCCAAAAAAGGGATTGCAATTATATCTTCACTTATTATTGAATGATTTATTAGGTACTGGATGCCCATGTTGTTTGAGACCAACAAAAAACAACAAAATTCAGTAAAACCACTTGCCCAGCTTACTTGTAAGAAAAATAAGATTTTTGTATTTGTATTTAAAAACTTGTAAAACATTATAAACAATATATCACACAATAAAATGTGAAAAGTCAAAATTAGCTAGTTATATCTGAACCACTTTGGATCACATTATAAGGAGTTGAATGAAGAAATACATGTCAAAATTAAACTTCAAGTCTAAAAAAATTACCAACAATGTATCACACAATATAATAGGGAAATTCAAAATTACCCCTTTCAGAGCCCCTGTGGGATCACATAACGGGTAAAATTAAGAAATTACATCAAATTCAAAATCAGCAGCTAAAAAACTATTACCAATGATGTATTACACTACAAAATATGAAAAGTCAAAATTTCCTCTCTTTTTGAGCCTTGGAGTCAAAAATAAGTCAAGTGACTAAAATAATGTCAAATTTGAACTTTGTGCCTCAAGAAACATTACAAATGATGTGTTACATAATATGTACAAAAACAAAATTGAGCCTATGAGTCCCTTGGGGTCATAAAATTGATCAAATTAAAAAATTATATACAAATTTGAACTCAGCACCTCAAGAAACATTACAAATGATGTATTAAATACTAAAATGTAAAAAAACAAAATTGGGTCCTTTTTTGAGTCCCTTTGGGTCAAAATACTGATCAAATTAAAAAACCTAAGGTCCAGTTTGAACTCAGTACCACAAAAAATATTTTTTTTTAAGGAATAAACAAACAATAATATACCACCTTTGTGTTGAGTCGGACAATTTCAGAATTTTTGGCTCATATCTGCTGCCCCTTTCTTATTTTTGGGATTTAAAAAAAAAAAAAATATTAGATGTGATACTCAGGCACCCTCATACTAATTTTGAACCTTCTACCTCAGTGGGAAGTACAAAAAATAAATACAGATAGAAACCCAAACTTATTGAATCTTATTTACTTAGGTGATAATTTAGATTTTGAGCTTTCTGTGCCAAAAGTTTTCTTGGGTCCTGAAATGAAATGTGCGCCCACACTTGCTTCAAAGTCATTTTTTAAAGTCAATTTTGTTCAGTCAATTTTCACCAAAAACCTACTTAAAATTGAAGTATTAATGAGATGTATAGAAACATAATGCAAAATATAAAAACGTCAATTCTATGACATCACAACAACAGGGTGCGCATCGAGGTACCATTTTTGGTGCAATGAAACTTTAACATCTTCTATCTTCCTTTCTATTTTATATTTTTCAAAAAAAAAATTCAGAACCTTCATTGACAAACTTTAGACTATCTCTCCCATTAATTTCAAGTAATTCTGAGAGTTATGTCCAATACCCTATTGAATCATCAGAATGAGATGACTGTTCAGGAATAAAAAAATTTTAGACACCTGATTCAAACTAGTTGGATTCATTTACATTATATAGCCTATTAGAATTACCAAAATTACCAGCGTGGAATACTTTGGTAATCAACAGATTATTTGGGTGTTCTGCCACTTCATATGTAAATATACAGGTAAGCAAAAACCTAGGCGAATACTGGTAATTTTAAAGCTGATTTAGATAGTTTATATAGGGGCTTATTTACACCCACACAAATACACATACATAGTAATTACATATGTCTGTGTATAAGAATAGGTTTGTCATTTCTTATATAGATAAGAAATGGCAGACCAGTTCATATACCAAATCTTGACATCACAATCTTTGTTTAATTAGTCATAGTTCTGTACTCGTACATCACTTGCACATCAATAGTTTTATGTTGTAGAGACGAATATTTGCCAGCCTTTTAGAAATGACTGTCATCAGGGGGTTTAAGCTCTTTCACCTCATACAAGTAATGTCCCCATAACCAGGATTATTATTATTATAATTATTTGACTTATCATGACCATGATTTTTTGAATAATAATTGCAAGTTATGTGACCATTTTTGCTACAATAGTAGTACTGAACATTATGATGTTGCAATTTACAATTATAATTTAGATTTGACTGAGACCCTGAATAGTAATTTTGATTCCGCTGACTATAATTTCTTTTGTTATTTTATTGGTCACCATTAAACGCATGATTTGAACTACAATTAAAATTATTACCAAGTCCACAGACAAAATTACCATGACCATTATGACTATTGCCAATAAAACAATTACTATTACCTTTACTGTTGCACTGAAAACCCAAACAAGAATTATCTTCCATTGATTTAACTTCACTGGAAGGTTATTTCTCCCCTGATGAAAGTTACAACAAAGGATTCTATGTTTTATCAGTCAGAAGACTACAGTGATACTTTATACGCTTTGCTATGACACTGTCCCTCATTGGTCTTGCAACTTCCTCCAAGATGATAGCAATAGGATTATATTCCAACAGTAATGATTTTAAAAGATGCAAACCAAACTGTACTTTTGTCGTGGTAGGACCTAACTTCAACATACGACAAGACTTCAAGCAAAATGACAAAAGATACAACTGCAAATTGCCACCAATCACAAAGGGCTTCTCAGCACAATTTAATCAACTTTTGATTATTGCCACAACCACTAGTGGTAATTAAAGCTTGAAACATGTCATGAGCAAAATCAGAACCCTATCCTCAACAATGTTTGCAATCAAAAACATGGTTCTGGTATTTTGATCTTCTCACTGAGAATTTTGTTTAGCACCAGCAGGAATAAAATTAATAACAACATGTAATTTCTCCTTACATAACAGCAGTTGCATTCAAAATTTCCAGCACTGCGTATTTTTCTTATTAGAGGCATTGATGTTCAACTTTTTATTTCCATCCATGTCATACCAAAAACAATAACAGTCTCACAGCAAATAGAGCTATAGATTAGCGACAAGCACAGCACCAAACAGTTGGACAAAAGACAATGAAAACTTAGGCCACAGGCTACAACATCAGACAAAAGAAAATGTAGGAACCAATGCTCCAGGCTAATGCAAAAAACAAAGTACAAACAAAGCATAGAACAAAATATTTAAGGAAGTGTGACTTGACTTTACCATTGACAGGATTCTGCTGCACAACTTTGCTTGCCAGGAACAATGGAGACCACATTGACTGGGCCAATAACCATTGGGAAGTTTCGAAGTCTCAGCAGTTGGAAACAAACAACAAAACTATGATGACAAGAACAAACAAATTAATATTGAATGAGAAACCATTGAATTAGAAACAAAACACATATATCACATAAATAAATCAAGACGTGTAAAAATGAGCTCATTATATTGGACAAAATGAAAGATGGAAATGTGAATGATCAACAGCTATTATTGGACTGATAAATACAACTTAGTTACTAATTGCTAAGTTCTAAGACAAGCTGTGATGTCACAGACAACATATTACAGAAGCAGTAAACAAGAAGGGCTTGTCACAGATGATTCAAGTAAGAGTGGTTTGCTTCATAATCGATTATAATTTCATAGATGTGTTGAATTTAGGCGCAGCTACCGGGGACTAAGGAGACCCAAACTACATCTCAAATTAACCCCCTCAGATAAAATTTGTGTTTATGTGGATGAAATTTACCCCTTTGAAAACTACAAATATTTATGGTATATAAGAATAAAATAGCACTTCTGGTGAATTTTGTGTAGTAAATAAAAATCTATCAACTTTCTATATTAATCCTCTTCCTGTTATTATATTTTATAATGTCCTTCATGTTATTGTTTTTGACAATGGACATGTTTTATACTATATTCTCGAAAACTATACTCTTACTTGTGTTTACTCATTCATTCACTTTGGTCCTTTTTAAACACCTTAAGGAAAGGAAATAAAAGAAGTTAGTAATAATGTTGATAGTTTTCTTACTTCATATTCATCAGATTCTACATTTCATCAATGAAATACAAATTTTTTAGCTAATGATGGAATCATGAACTACAGAAATTTATCCCACCAGAAATGGTGACTTATTTATCCTTATTGTTTTGAAGTTGCCGGGTTTAGTTATAATATTATATATTACCAAAAATAGACACTAAAATGTCTATTTTTGAAATGGGAATTATAAAAAAATAGTTTTTGATAGGTACACTTGTGAAGTAAGTGATTGCTAATTGTTTTTATTTACATGCTGCAGTCATCGAACTCAAAGCAATCAACTGCTTTCGGAAGCATCCACATTCAGTTAAAGACGATATTTTTATTTACATTATTATAGGTTATAAAGTTGTTCTTAGATTGGTATTGTAAGTAGTGATGTTTAAATCAGCAATTTTGCAAGGTTGTCAGTGGTCCCTTGCTATACAACCTGCCTTGTCACCCCAGCAACCTGCGATCAAATCCTTATAATTATAACCTTTTTGTAATTTTATTTTTTCATCATTATTCTTTTGTTTTATTTTCACATTATGTCTTTCAGAGTGGATTAGCCAAATTGTTCATTAAATTTAAAAAATGAATTCTTATACAGGCAGAAGTCTTTTCTTTTTATTCTCTCCAGTACTTTTCTTCCATCATCTGTTTGCAATCTGAAACACCCAAAACAATGTCCTCTCTGTCTGATCACAGATGCTTGTCCTACTTTGCTCTAGTATCACAAAATATAACAACCTATTCACAATATTATTCTGACTAGTTTTAAGAATGGCAAAAAAAAAAGGTGTGGGTAACTCTTCTGGATCCACATTTTGAAGATTAGCTAACTGGGTACGGTACTTCAAAGTGTCTGATTATGTGGACAATCAAAGATTACTTTTATCATCACAGTGGTGCTTTCTTACACTTATTAACATTCTTAGTAACTATGATTTATTTTGATTTTTCATCCATTTTATTTTAGAGACCGTTTCAAGGTTCTGTGGAAAAAATGGACAGTGGATGATAAATGAAGAGGAAAATAATTCAACGTTCATTTCATTAAGATATTCGGAGTGTTTTACCAAACATATTTTAACTCTCATTGAACAACTTGGAAATATTTCGCATGAAGACCTTCAGGTGATTCCATTTTTCAACTTATTTTGTTCTTTGAAACTAATTAATCATTTTTGGTTGAATTAGTTTTATGCTTTACGTAATCTGTGGTTAATTTGTAAAGTTGTTGTACCTCTACATCCGACTTAAAAATATATGAGACAATACGTAGGTATTTATTTACAATTTATTTTGCTTATTTAGAGCAATTGCTTGGAAACATTATCCAACAAGTGGTTTGTAGAAAAAAGTATATCAATGATCGACTAAAAAATATTATTAGATAAATAATAGTATAGGTACCGTACCTACTACACAAATAGGAGGGAAGTGAGCAATTATCAACAAGTGCGAACGAGCCATAGGCTATGCCTACATAACAAACAGAAGCAAGCAACAGCTACTTCAAGACTGTGAACATTTACTACCAACATAAAACAGCACAAAAAATTTTTATTTCTGATGCTTATTGTTGGCAATGTAGGCATATGTAGCTACGGGCGAGTGCGTTAACCCCACAAGTTGATAATCTCTCATTCCAACCAAGTTATGTTTGAAATTTTACTAACTATCATTAAGTGAACTAAAAGAAAATGTTTGATTAAAAAAAAAACACTTTTTCGTCTCTGTTTTTAACAATCTTGAGTCATTTGCTTTCATGCTCTGTGAGATAAACTAGGTGTATATATAGGGGGATTTGGAGGTTCAAACTCCCTTGGAAATCACAAAAAAAGGAAGAAGGGAAAAAAATTATGAGAAGAAGAAAGAAAAATTGAAAAAAGTCAAATATAATTTTTAAACCCCTGATTGAAAAATTTTTTCAGCAATACCTGTTTATAACCTTCATTTTAATATGCGTCTTGATGATGTATGAAGTAAGCAATTATAGAACCAATTAGGACCAATGTATAAAGTATACTTTATACATAGGTTTTTACTTTATACATTACCTTGGGAGCATGCGTCATTTTATAAAATGGTCCTGCTCACTGCAAATACCCTTTTATAGTAAATAAGAGTTGGCACACACATCTACTTATATTATGACAGATAATTTTTGGCCAATTTATTTGTATTAGTAATAGATCTTTATTTTTCTTCCCTTTTCACAACCACTTCCACTTTTTTGCCGATATATTTCTTCTAATATTGATCCTCCGTTATAAATTTGTAATTTCAGCTATAACTATGGTGGGAGAAATTTTTTCTATTATTTTTTACTCTTTTTTCTCCTCCAATATCCAGCCAACTATTATCTTAGGATCTTATACAAGTTTTTTCTCAATTTTTACCGATTGATGAGTCAAGTTTTAGGTAATTAGAAGAAATATTTTAATTTTTTATGAATAAATTTGGATGAACTGTATGGATAAAGTAATATGATTCATATTTATCGGGATTGAGAGAAGAACTGCTTTTGTATCAGTTGCTTCCATTTTTGATTTTTATTGCTGATTCTGTTTCTTTTCTTTTACCAATGAATCACCGATAGTTGTCTCTATCTGTGGTATTTATTGGTGGACTTGAAGGTAATGAATTTCTTTTTCCAATGACTATACTTTTTTATTCATTCCTTACCCATCTAGTTCCATAATTTCTTAATTTTTCTCTCTTTCTAAATGATTATTTGGTCACATCTTATCCCAAATTTCCCCTAATTAAAGAATTTCTGCTGTCCTTGTTCCCACCAGTAAATTTTTGAAAATTCTGGTGCTAATGGTAAAATCTGACTGGGGAATATGTGTATAGAATCTGGTGTTTTGGGCATTTTTCCTGCTTGTTTGTGTTTTCTTTAAAAAGTCGAAGATATAAAGCTGAAGTGCTTGTAATTTTTGTGAATTTTTCTCAGTCCACCAAAGTTAGAAGTCTGTTTGATCACTGTATTTGAGTTTTAAGTCTTCAAAGATGCCAGCATGGGGCTGTGGTTAAAATTTGTCTGTTGAAATACAACAAAATTTAAAACTAGTAGAAGTGTTTCAAATTTGTGAAGTATTCGAATCCTTTACCATATAAAAATTTTTTAACGGTCCATCGATGATAATTTTTTTAAATAATATCTCTCCTATTGAACGGAGAAATAATTATTTTTTGTTAGAATTTTTGAAAATAGAAATTTTTAGACTTTAAAATATTTTTGGTAGGAAAGTTCGGTTTTTTATTAACAAAGTTCGAATATTTTACAAAACCTATTGTAATATTCGTCAGCTGTGGTTGTGATGGTTCTGAATGTTTCTGAAAAATTTTCAAGTTCCTGTGGTTAATTCCAATACCTGAGTTAGTAAAAAATTTTGGTTCTACTGGTAAATTGGTTGTTCAATCATTTGAAGAAACGTATTCATTGGAAAATTACAGTCATTTGAGGAAGGTAAACTCAAGAATTCCGAAGGATCAAGATACTTCGGTTGTCAGGTAATACAAGAAGTAATATTAATCAATTGTGGTTAAGAGATATAATTATAATAGCTTTTGATTTATTAAAATTTGGTTTTAATGGTTCATTATGAATTTTTTATCATGATGTATTAATATTTTAACTTTGGTTTGAGGAGTTGACTGGAATGAGCATGTACTGAAGGAGGATGTGGAGTGGGATGTGAGGATGTGGCAGAAGAAAATAAATTTTACTTGGTTACAAAAGCTCGGTGTGGTAGGAAAACATGTGGGGGTTTTGTAATACCACCAAATTATATTCCCTCAGTTGTTCTAAGTCAGTAATTTATGATCTGTGATTCTGTTCTATTTTGCACATCGTTCATTTTGTGTTCTTAATATGATAATCATTTGTTTTGTAACCATGGTTGTCTACCTACACATCATATGTGTTAAATAGATCGTTTTATGATCATGAATAATGTGTTAAATTCATTTCAAGTTGTTTACTTATTTTAAATCATTCTTTAATTAATTCATCCAATGTCTGCTGGTTTCTGTTTGGAGTTATCAACATTCAATATGAAGACCTAATTCTCAAGATTTTGGTTTATCTGGACACTCAAAAAGTTGGTTCTAATGTAAAAAAATTCCTTATAAATGAAGTTAACCCCATTCGGATACCAAACTTTTTCGCCATTTTCTTTTCTTTATTTGTTTTTTATAAAAGTTTCTTCGTCACTGGATTTGAACCTCAAACACCCATGGAGGAGATCCAGCACTGTAACCACTATGCCACAAGATCTCGGTGAAAGTTAGGAGATAGTTTATGCTAATACACTTCACAATTGCAACAATATTCATGTATCTCTATTTTTTATTTTTTTATTATTTTTTAGTGGAGGGTGGTAAAAAAATTGTGTTTAACACGCGTGTATACAGTAAGTGTTTGATACTTTCCAATCTGAACATGAGATAAATACAAAAAGGAATACTAATTTTTTCTCCAGTTTCATAGGTTGCCTCAGTTAATTTAACCCCTTCAAAACGTATGCTTGTGCAATCACAATGATGTACTTGATTCATCACTGATTATGTTATACAGTGGTTCCCAACATACTTCGGATATCACCTTCCTCTCCCATGAGCCATTATCTTCACTTTCATTAGACTTTCATTTCCTCTCTGGTTCCTGGCTTCAAGATAATTATCTCAATTGGGTTTAATATAAGCTACCACTACAAATTTTTTGTATCTTCTCTGCCTTAATTTTGCACTCCTTGGTTGGGAAGCAGTAGTATAATGATTATCCATTTACAAGTCCGAGTATGTTATCAATTTTCTGGAGATGAAAATGAAGAATTTTCTGGCCCTTTTTGAGTACCTACCTAAATGTTCAAATTTTGAAAATTATTAAAAAATTTCAATCTAAAAATGGACACAAATGCGATATAGCGTCTGTCAGGTACCTACTTGAATAGGATAACATTTCACAATACCAACCATTGTCAGTGTTGAATAGGCCCACCGGGCTACCGGGAGTTTCCTGGTGCGCCTTTTCCCCGAGAAGTTTTTGGCGCTCTTTGCCTTTGAAACTAAAAAAATTTCAATACTTCGAATACAATTAAAGAAAAAAAAAACGCTCGTTATTAAAGACTATGACTATTTTTTTCTTATACCAATATAGACATTCTTTTGGTGAAGGGAATCATTAGGGTCGCCACTGTAATAAAACAAAACTGGGTGCCCTTGTAAGGAGAAAAATTTTGCGCCCTTCATAGATTTTCCGGTAGGAAGAAAATAGCCTATCTAACACTACCCATTGTGATTGGCATTAAACAGTGGGGCAAATTTACTTCTCAAGAACAATTAAAATTTTCTCAGTTAATTCTAATGTCACCATATGCCTTATCTAGATTTTTATCATGTATCAATTATTTGAAACAAGTGATTCGGTAAAAGTTACCTACATACATTCTCCGCCAAGAAAAAAAAATACAATAACGAAACTTGCTAAACACGAGGTGGGAGAAAATACCTGTTGATCTTTTATCAGTGTATTCGATCTGAAAGAAAGAGAAAATACATACGCTCTGTCTGGTGGAGGAGAATGGAGTTGATACCCTTAAATTCCACAAGTGCCTAATTACATATGTGACCAAAAGTGAAAATTCCTAATATTTGACCAACGATCCAAGTGGGCTTTGTAAACTCCGAGAAAAATACTGAACGAGAGGAATGTCGAGAGAAATCGTTTAGATTGTTTTCTTTTCTTTATATTCACAAGATGACTGAGTGAAAAGTACCTACTTGATTTCCAAAAATATGGGCTAATTGGCATTTGATGATGAAGAAAATGTTTGGAACACACTTTAAAACTGAAATAAGAACAAGTTCAGTGTATCTTACGCGGCACTTTTTGTTTGTTTCTATAGGTAATGTATAAGATACAAAGTATATTTTCAAACGATCAAACTATTTCGACTGGTGTTCAAATAAATTTTTAGGAAAAAAAGCAAGGCTATTTTCAACGACCACCTTAACGGAAATGAAGTTAATGTATATTTTGTGCGTTGTGTGCACCTTCAACCAAATATATCACAAATATAAATGGAGTGTAATTCTAATACAAAATGTGTCTCCAAGTGAATACAGGTTAACACAAACATAACTCTCCAGTAAGGCTATGTGACCATCACGTGAACAACATAAACGCACATTTACTTGCACCAAAGCAAATGGATTTAACTTCTCCTTGGCCCCCATGGCGCTCAAAATATGGTTAGAACCTACTTTTCACAAATTATTGAGTAGTGCATCCTTTGAGATTCGGAGTTGAATTTTACAGTCCATTTTTGGATTGAAATTCTCATTAGTCCCCCATTTGCTCCAAAAATATGGTTAGAATTTACTTTTCATAAAATACTAAGTGATATGTTGATTGACATGTGTTTGGAAGTGCTGAATTAGGATTTACAGTCTGTTGTTAGATTGAACAATTCGTTTGACCTAAATGGCCTCAAAAATTGGGCTTAAACTAATTTTTCATAGTTGTAGCATGTCGGACTTATTTTGATCATTTATTTCTTTATTTTATTTTTAATTTGATTAACTTATTTTTACAATCGAACTAAAGACATGGAGATCCCTACTGCTACATGCCAAACAGGCAACTGCTACCGCAATCTCTCAAACTGCCAACTCCTACCACAATTGTTTCCTGCCTTAAGTTTATGAGTTTTAAATTCATTTTTGGTCACTTACATTCCAGGTATCATTCACTTTACATGGCTCTTTTTGAAAGCGTCTTCCTTCCGTCAGAGAGAATATTTTTATTTGCATTATCATAATTTATCATGGGTGTTTTTAGAGTGGTGTTCCATGTAGTAATGTTTAAATCAGTTGAATTGCAAGCTTCTACATGGCTCCTTGTTGTATAGCATGGACTGTCACCCTGGTAACTTGCTTTCAAACCTTTATTGGAATAAACTAATTTTTTTTTAAATTATATTTTTTTATTTTTTTTTTCACGTTGTATCTTTCAGAGTGGATTCGCTAGATTGTATATCGTATTAAAAAATAAAAATAAAAATTTCTAAGTGCAGAAATCTTATTTTTTTATTCTCTCGAGTAGGTATTTTTTGTCCATCTTCTGTTTACAGACACAACCGGAAACGCACGAAAGAAGATCATCTTTGTCTGATCACAGACACTTGTCTCTTTTTCATGTCTTTCAAAATTAAGTTAAATTATTAACTTTGATATTAATAATGTTCATAAGTCAGTTATTTTCATTTCAAAGTTTCCTTTTAAATGGTCCTGGTTGGCAATTTCTTCAGTGTATATCAATCTTCAACGTGGTTTGTGATTGATCAAATAAAATTAAAATATTTTTGTGGAATACCTTGTCGTGAGAGATATTCTCACCAGAAGGAAATTCAACAGAATTTAAGCGTGTTCAACTACTTTGCACACAAGTGCAGGTAAGCCATAACCAGACGGAACACTGGCGATTTTAGAGCCGGTTCGGGCGGTTTTTATAGGGCTTGTTCACACGCACACCAAGACACGTACATAAAATAATACGTGTGTCTGTGAGAACGGCCAGGTCGTATCATCCCCTACTATGATAAGATACGTTTGGCCGGTTCGTGTACGAATCATGACGTCATCTCATAGTCATGATTCGGTACTCGTACATTACCTGCAAGTACGTACAGGTAATTACGATCGAACGTACTTCGTGTGATTTAACATCGTTGAGACGAATATTTAGCCTGCCCTTTGGGGCGGCGACTGTCGTCAGGGGTCCGAGCCCCTTCACTTCATACCATTGAGTCCCCACAGCTACTCCCCCCCAGTTTTTGCGCCGCAAAAATGACCAAAAATGCGCAAGGCCTGGGGGACGTGCGGGTTTTATTTCCGCCTCTGGTTGGCCTCCCACTTCGCAAGTGCGCTACCTACTGCGGCTCCAACGAACTCGTAGGATTCCCTACGGGCGTGTAATCGGGCCAGGTAGGCTGCCCTGCTGTCTTCTCCCCTACACCTTGGTTGTACGGATTTTGATCGGGCGTAGGGGTGGTGACAGGAGTGAGGGGGCAGCGGACGTTTAAAGGTTGGCTTCCTGAGCATTGGAGAGTTGGAGTTCTCCGATGCCCAGGTGGCCATCTTTGCCTTCTCATTCGCGGCCCTCTCTGCCATGAACAGGAATCTCATCGACTCCTTTTTCTCCTCAGGTTTCGGCTCCGGCTTTGGGGGTTCCGGAGTCAGAGTCGGCTCCTTCGGGGATTGGGGAGGAGAGATTATTGGCGGTAGCGGAGTGGTCATTTCCACCAGGACTTCTTCGACCGGAGGAGCTGTGTCCATTAACAGCTCCTCCTCAATCTGGTCCAGCTCCGTCTTCGTCTCGGTCTTCTGCTGAGTTTTTGAGGACTCAGCAGTTTTCCGGGAGAATTGGAAGGTGGCGGATTTCGGGATGTTGAGTGGAAGCGACATGAGAATAGGTTGCTAGGAAAAGGAACCAAAAAATATTTCAAAGAACACGTCCAAGTTGCTTGGCAGTTCTGAAATGGGTGATTTTAGTTCGTTTTTCGATTTACCATTACAGTTACTTTTCTTTATTTCCGTTTCTTCTTATCGACATGTAGAGGGGATAGCACTTAAAATTCTCGGCCGTATACAAGTTTTCCAGTTAAGTTCTGATCGGTTTAAGCAGAGTTATGCCTGAAATAAACTCAGTGAATATAATTTTCGAATTTTCAGTACAAAGGAATCTCAGTTTGTGACGTCACGTCGTAGAGATTATCTTTGTGTTTAACGGTACTCGCACGTTGCAATGTTTTGTTTCCCTATTGCACGTGGATTTGTTTATTCCTGTCTTTTTCTTTTTGTTGGCATTCCTCGTTTGCTTATCTCCGGAGTTTCTTTTGTCTCGCGGAGTTCCGATATTCCTCGCATATTTATTTTTTAGCGGGTTTCGACTTACGTAGCGGATATTACTTTTTTGGGAGTAAATTTTTATTTTCTTCGCATTAACCTCTCAGACGTGCGAGAAGGGCGGGAATTTTTGCATTTTTTACTGCCAAGGGGCCTGCCTCTTTTACGTGGGCATAAGGGGGCCTCAGGATCAAATGTTTTAGTTGTAACATTGTCCGAAAATTTTACTGACTTTTTTAATGTTCTTTGTTGTGAATTATTTGTTTCACTTTTTTCGACAGATTCTTCCGTTTTTGTTTCGGAATCTGTCTGTGTATTTTCTGTATTTTCCTTATGC
This sequence comes from Ericerus pela, assembly GCA_011428145.1. Lineage (NCBI taxonomy): Eukaryota > Metazoa > Arthropoda > Insecta > Hemiptera > Coccidae > Ericerus > Ericerus pela. The sequence goes on from WOFM01001278.1 coordinate 15,083, forward strand.
AAACTTTTTATTCTTTTATCGTCGCTTACCATATAAGCAGGCTTCAATCTGTCGATTGAAATTGTTCGTGGTTCGCCTGCAATGAGTATCACAAAGTTTTTCTCATCTTGTGATACTACTTTGTAAGGACCGGCGTATGGTTTTTCCAGCGCAGATCTCATTTTTTCGTCTCTAACAAATACGTGTGAAGTATTGGCCAACTGTTTTGAGATGTAAATCTTGGGCTGGCCATGACGAGCTGCCTGTTGTAGGAAATTGTTGGCATCATTTCTTATGTTTTGTACCATAATTTCGGGGCTAACTTCCTTCAATTTTGTGAAGAAGTCCCCTGAGAGGCGTAGCTCTTCGCCGAATGCTAATTGCACTGCAGAGTGACCTGTATCAGTTTGTAGGGCAGATCGAAGGCCTAAGAGGATGGTAGGAAGTACTTCTACCCATCTCTTGGTATCATGAGACATGATGGAGGCTTTGAGGGCTCTATGCCATCTCTCAATTTTGCCATTTTCTTGAGGATGGTAAGCTGTGGTATGACTGTGTTGAACACCAAGCTTATTGGACAGCTCTTTAAAGAGCGAGCTCTCGAATTGGCGACCTTGGTCCGTAATTATGACTTCTGGTACACCATACCTCGCAATCCAGGTATCGTATAACCTTGCAGCTACTGTGGGAGCTGACATCTCGTGTAGAGGGATTGCTTCTGGCCATCGTGTTGCCCTGTCTATTATCGTTAACAGGTATCTGTGTCCTTGTGATGATGGCAATGGGCCTACCAAATCTATGTGTACAGTTTTAAACCGCTCCGTTTGTTTGAAGGATTTGAGGGGCGAGCGAGTGTGTCTTCCTACTTTGGACTCTTGACAGTTCAGGCAACTGCGAGCCCATTTGTTGCAGTCAGACTTCATTCGTGGCCATACAAACCTTGCCGAAATTAGATTAGCACTACATTTTGGCCCAGCATGTGACAGATTATGTACACTGTTGAAAGCCAACCTGCGATATTTTACCGGTAGAAATGGCCTATTCTTACCTGTACTGACGTCACATGTTAATAAAACATCAGTACCGGGAATTTTTTGCTGTCTCAATTTGAGAGTAGTATCATCGTTCGATAACAACTCTTGCAATTCTGCATCCTTAAGCTGTGCTTTAGCTATTTCAGCATAAGGTAATTGGACAGGAGCTGAGATAGCTTCGATCCTACTCAAGGCATCAGCTGGAGTGTTAAGTTCTCCACTTATATACTGAATGTCGGTAGTCAATTGACCAATATAGTCTAATTGTCGTGCTCTTCTCGGCTATGCCAGTTCTGCTTTTTGTGTGAAGGCATATGTTAGGGGTTTATGGTCAGTATACACAGAAAAACATCTACCCTCTAATTGGTGCCTGAAATGCTTCAACGCAGCAAAAATTCCGAGCAATTCCCTATCGTATGTGCTGTAATTCTTTTCTGTTTTGGAGAGCTTCCTCGAGAAGAAAGCTAGCGGTAATTTGATGTTGTCTTTATCAAGTTGGTACAGGGTTGCACCAATAGCAAAATCTGATGCATCGGTACTCACGCATAACAGCAGCCTTTTGTCTGGATGAGCCAATAGAGTTGCATTTGCCAGTGTATTTTTGATATTCTCAAAGGCCTGTTCGGCTTCTTCATTCCATTCGAGTGGAGTTTTGTCTTTCTTTTTACTTGTCTTAATTAATGCAAACAGCTTACTTTGTTCGGCTGCTGCATTCTTCATGCAACGTCCATAGAAATTCACCATCCCCAAGAAACGCCTAAGTTCTGCGACATTTGAGGGCTTCGGGAAGTTCAATATTGGCTCTACCTTAGTCTTCAAGGGGGAAATGCCTTTGGTTGAGACTTTGTAGCCGAGGAAGTCAATTTCGGTCTAAGCATATAAGCTTTTGCCTACGTTGATAGTGAGTCCGGTGGCGTGTATACGCTGTACCACGGCTCTCACATTCTCCTCGTGCTGATGCTCACCACCTTCAGAGCATATGCAGATATCATCCAAGTATGCATATGCAAACGGCAATTCCCTAAACAGTCCATTGATAAATCGTTGGAAAGTTTGTGCTGAGTTGCGAAGTCCAAACGGCATTCGAAAGTATTCGAATAGTCCAAAGGGGGTTATAACCACTGTCTTTGGTACATCCTGGTCGGCCATAGGAATTTGGTCATTTGATGTCAATTTTGGTGAATATTGTTTTACCCTTCATATTCGCGTTGAAGTCCATTATATTGGGGACTGGATAGCGATCAGGAACTGTTATGGCATTTAAGGCCCTGTAGTATCCAACAATTCGCCACTCTCCACTTGCTTTTTTAGTCATGTTGATAGGGGAGCTGCATGAGCTTTTTGAGGGGCGACATACGCCCTCCTCAATGATGCGATGGAAGTACTCCCATGCCGCTTTGAGTTTGTCAGGCAGTAACCTTCGTGCTCTAGCATGGCAAGGCTGTCCTTTGGTTTCAATGTAATGAACCGTGTCGTGTTTGTACGTAGGATGCCTGCGAATTGAGGGTTGAGTGACTCCAGGATAGTCAGACAGGATCCGTAAGAGTTGTCCGTCGACTTTTGTACAGCTGGATATATTTGTGTCCAGTCTGTAAGCATGCGTTTTGCCATCCACTCTTTTATTTTCACTATTGATCAGTTTGCCGTGTTTGAGGTCAATGATCAGGCCATAATGTGCGAGAAAATCTGCACCCAGGATTGGGTTTGGAACATCAGCAACCGTGAAGGACCACGTCATATTTTCCATAAGTCCGATGTCGACTTTGCTGATCTCGAGTCCGTAAGCTGGAAGGTTTTGACCATTCACAGTACGGAGATAGTATTTTGGAGGAAGTACTTTTTTGTTTTTGTTTACTGGCAATATACTCAAGTCTGCACCTGAGTCTATCAAGTACCATCTCCTATTTGTCCTGTCCTTGACGAACAGGCAGCATGAGTGTTTTTACGAGGGGTCTTCGGCCGCATAGATGGCCCCTTGTTCTAGTTTGACGCTTCCGTATTGTAGGATTTTCCCCACCACCTGCACCTATTGTTGTATTTGGTGGCCTCTGCGCCAAACCTGTTATGAAAGAAGCAACTTTTATCATCCCAATTTCGAGACTGGGTTTTGGGAGATGATGTTCTAGGGGGAGTTGAACTCTGACCCCTGTTACTGGAACTAGATCTGTGGTCTCTGGACTGGGACTGTCGTCCTCTGCTATTGCTACTGTTGTTATTGTTGCTTCTAGATTTAGATCTTTGTCGCCAGCTACTATTGGGTTTCATCGAGCCTTGGCTTTTGTTCCGTTTTACCTCCTCGGTCAACTGAGCTATTTGGGCTCGAAGTTGAGCGAGTTCCCCAGTCTCTGCAGACGGGCTTTGACCTTGTGTATTCGAGCGCATTGTCTGCTGATTTCGCAAGGAAATCCAAGTCTGAGGATGTATTGATCACAGTCGAACCTACGGTGGCTAGGCATTGCACAACACTTTGTGGTAGTTGTTTGCAAAATTGATTGCCTATTATGGAAGGGGCTACGATATTGTCTGCCTTTTGTCGTAATTTTGCCATGAAGATCGAGGGTTTATCGTCCCCCATCTTCATACCACCCATCACATCATCAATGATTTCATTCTTTGTTTTGCCGAATACATTCTTGATCTTCTTGACAAACCAGGCATATTTGTCATCTTCTGTCAAAGGGGATTCCATAATATCCGGAATGTGGCGGATTATCTGCGGGGCATGCCTCCACAGATGTGTAGATACCGCTGGTTCAGAGTTATGTTCTCTGTCTTGAACCTGCCTTCTAATAGAGTCAACCACAAGTCTACCTCATTGGGCAGAAATTGCGGGATCGCTATCCTCCATCTGTAGAAGTTGGGGTTTTGTCCTGGCTGCAATTGCAAAAGTTGCATAATCTGCGCCAAGACTTTGGGAGTCAGCTGTGGCTGACTACTATCTCCCTGCGATGGTTGTGGGTATTCCGTTGGTGGTGGGACCATAGCTATGTCTTTCTGGTGACAAGCGTATTCCACAGAACTATCTTCCTTGCTGGTCGAAAACACTGGCTCCTGTGTTTGTAGGACAGGTGTTTTTGGGTCAGAACTTTGGCTTAAAGTTCGACCACTTCTCAACGTTTTAACTGCTAGTTCATCTTTGTTTATTGCAGTTCCCAGTTGTGCTATTTCTGGGTGTTGAGGGCCTTCTTCTATATTTGCTAAATTCAAGGAGTGTCGAGTCGAAGTCGGGGGATTGGGGGATGAGTCCAACCTTCTTCCTCCAGGTCTACTGTCTTGTTTCTCTTTGTTTATATATTTTAAAGAGAGGGGTATAAATTCCCACTTCAACAGACTCTACTTCGACGACCTAAAAGGTGTCTTAGTCTGCAAAAAAATATTTTTAATTTGCCGAGCAAGCGAGTATCTCGCCAGCTCACCTCGCCACTTTTTGTAATAGCGCCTAAGCCCCTAAGACACCTCACGACGTAGCCAAAAATCACATCGGGGTCACCACTGTGGAATACCTTGTCGTGAGAGATATTCTCACCAGAAGGAAATTCAACAGAATTTAAGCGTGTTCAGCTACTTTGCACACAAGTGCAGGTAAGCCATAACCAGACCGAACACTGGTGATTTTAGAGCCGGTTCGGGCGGTTTTTATAGGGCTTGTTCACACGCACACCAAGACACGTACATAAAATAATACGTGTGTCTGTGAGAACGGCCAGGTCGTATCATCCCCTACTATGATAAGATACGTTTGGCCGGTTCATGTACGAATCATGACGTCATCTCGTAGTCATGATTCGGTACTCGTACATTACCTGCAAGTACATACAGGTAATTACGATCGAACGTACTTCGTGTGATTTAACGTCGTTGAGACGAATATTTAGCCTGCCCTTTGGGGCGGCAACTGTCGTCAGGGGTCCGAGCCCCTTCACTTCATACTGTTGAGTCCCCACAATTTTATTTTCTGATTTTAATTTTATTTTCTATTATAACATGCACTTATTTAATCTTCTCTACTTGTTAATTTTGAATTTATTATTATAAAACGAGTTAATCGTTTCAATGATTTAGTTTGAGATGTAAGTCTATGTGAACTATGAGTTAGCACTCAGTTAATTTAATTAGGTTGTTAAGGTGAGTGCCAATTAATTTGAAATCTTCAATTTTACTTTTTGTAACTGATGTTTTCAACTGTTAAGGTTGGTGTATCTTGACTTTGGCACAATACAAAGATTATTAAGTGATGCATTGTGGTTTATATAGGGATTTATGTTTCTACAGATGCTTTGGTCAAGTCTATATTCCATTTTTGAATTGATTCACTAGTTGGACACACTGTGACCCCAAATAGAGGTTCCGAACAAACTTTTCATAAATGACTGATTAGTGTTCTCAATATTACAAAAAATATATTCCATACCCCAATATGATCGAAGGTTTACTCATTCAGAGTTTTGCTTCTTGAGTAGCATAATTATATCATCTATTGATGGATCAGGGCAATCTACAAAACTCTGTGGTGGTACGCCCATTGTGACATGTGAGAAAGGTACAATCACATTTACCACATATGCCTGCATAACCAACGTAAATTTCCCAAAAATCACACCCAATAAACGTCACTTAAAATTTATTTATACTGGCTAGTGGCCACAGAATTACCACTTCCCAGTTAGATTAGTTTGTCAGGTATATTCACATTCGACCCTATTTTAACACAGGCTTGAATCATAATATAAAAGAGTATTTGGTAAAGGGAATATGTGATCAAAGGAATAAAAGAAGACAGTTGACAGTTCCGGATGCAACGTGAGAAGATAGGTAAAAACAAAAAAGAGGTATCGCCTTGAAAGGAAGTAGGAAAGTTAAGTAAAAAATAACAGAAGAGTAGACGACTACATGGTGAGAAGAAAGTAAAAGGAAAAGAATAAAGAATATAATTTTCCAAATGAAAAAGAGCAAACAAGGAAAGAAGAAACTAACTTTGGTCAGTGAGTGTAAGAAATGTTAGGTGAGAAAATGAAAAGAAATAACACCACAGGATTATCGCTCATTGCATAATCAATCACATTCGAAGCAACGGCCAATTTAGTTGAGAAAATTTAATTTAATTCGTAATATTATTAATCATTTTGAAGATTTGAAAAAAAAAAAAAAATACACTATAGTATGGTTGTATGCTGGTTGTACGCTGGTTATATGCGCCACCACATGCTACAACAAATACTTTCTGGACAATAAACTAAAATCTCTTTCCTTTTCACCCTTACCAGATCATAAAATGATATCGTCAATGATCTCTGGTCAACCCTACAAAAAATTTGGGTATTTATCTCAAATGGGTTGTAATTCCTAGCTAATTGTATTCCTAAGTTTACATCCATTTTTACCATGCACACAACAGATTTAACGAAACATTAATTTATTTTATTCTATTACGTTTCTAGTTTTTCTTTTGCAAGTATTAAAAAATTCTAACTCTTTCGAATTAATTTTTTTTTTTAATTCACTCCTACTTGTAGAAAAAAATGCATATTGTGAAACTCACAAGATATATAGAGCTCGCTGGGTTATCCATTTCATTCCTAACACTTCTACTTTGTTTTGCCGTTTACTACTACTTCAGGTAATTTTTTTGTTTGCTAGATATAGCCTAACATAATTTATAATAGTTTCTCTATTTACACTCATTCCTTCTCGCCAATTGAAAATTACCCTACATGAATGATTTGTCTTGCGTTTATTTTTCTAACTTTTATACTTTATATCTTCTACCTTTTATAGAACCTTGCGCAATGGAAGAACTAGAATACATATGCATTTGATGGGAGCTGTATTCTTCACGACAATAATAAAATTGATATTATTTTTCGACCAACTATCAACAGGATATGGGAATATTGGAATGAATAAGACAGGTTTCAATAATACAGTAAGTATCATTCTTGATTTTTCATCTTCCTGTCCATTAAATCTTTTGTCCATTGTTTTTGGACTTCGTATTGTCTTCACTCCTAACTGTAACTCTCACATTACTCTATTTCACTTTAGATGATAAATTTCAAACAATAAAAGCTAGGAAGAAAAAGGTGTGAGTTTTCCTGGGACTATACTCATGAAGGCTTGATGTGTAAACATAATAGTGTGGTTGTGAGTGTGCACATTATACATGCAGACAACCACACACCTACATATCATGTAACACACACAAATAAGAATTAACATTGTAAGAACTACAAAATTATCATTTAGACCCTCTTGTAGACTGAGTGCTAAGACGTTTACACATCAAAAATGAGAAAAAGAATTAAAATATTATAGTATACCCTAGGTAGTAAGAGAAAATCTGCCCAAATAAATTATTAATCCATGATTTCTTGTGTGGTTGGAAAACTCATATGAGACAACTGCGTTTCCACAAGTTTCTTACAATCCCTATACTCAAAATTAGCGAAGAAACATTGTTACTGTTCTCTTGTATTTAGATAAAAAGCTTCATCATCTAGGTACCTATGTAAATCAAAATAGATAATTATAGATGTGTCACTGTTTCCCTTAGTGAAACATTGGCCACCATATACACTCAATTCCGAATTAGATGTACCTACTCCTGAAAATTTACAGAATCATCACATTTGGTAGATGTTTGTTCAGTGCCATCACCTGATATACATTCAGCCATTTATTTTATATCAAAATTTACTGATTTCATCTGCGAGGAACAAAATTAATCCTGTGTCTTGCCTCATGGAGAGAAGAATGAGTACCTAACATTAAGTGTTCACATTTTAAGTTGTGGACTGCTGGTTTCATATACCTACTTATACTATTTAAATTGTGTATGAAGAAAGGCTGCTTTTAAAGAAAGAGTTGGGGTATAATTTCCTCAGCACCTAAAAAAAAGACGGTTTAAAAAAAAATTATTCAATCTTTTCAATTTTATATCTATGAAACATGTAAAATATTGTTAATCACTCCCATAAAAATTCATGAATATTATAAAAATGTCGCTCAATCCCACCTTAAAAATAAATTCAAGAAATTCTGAAACCAGTTCTGGTATAAAGTAGTGGAAATCAGTGTATAAAATGGAAGTTTAATAATTATTAAAAAACCAAATAGGCTATGTAACATGATTGCCTATGTGATCTCCTTCCCAAAAATATAAAAGTATAAAACCAGAACTGTGAATAATATCAATCTATCAGGTTCTAAATGTTTTTTTTTTTTTTAAATCACGCAATTTAACAACAATTTATAGCGATGAACTGTCGCTATTCAATAGTATAATTTCCTTCAATATTAATATGTGTGTATCCATTTCTGTTTATGAATTTCCATATTTGTCAAAAATAAATGGTTGTTCCCGTTATCTAAGGTCTTAAAAATGCAGTTTCCACTATTCTTCCATTGAAAGGTATGAAGACAAACACAATCCATCTTCTATCTATCTCCTTCTTCTTTTTGTATATAATAAAAAAATTCCCTTAACTGATTCTGCTGAACCTACTGATCTGAAATTTTGAGGATATTCCTAACAATATTGTGGGTGCTTATAAAGAAAGCGTTTTCTCATATTCCATCACCAAGTGTGTCAAATTTGTTTTCACGTATTTCCCAATATCTTTTATGTTCTGTAAGATATTCAACCTGTTTTTATTTCAAATGTTAATTTGACAATTTTTCTAAAAATTATTTTTTGGATTTTGCAATATTCCAGTCCTAAGGGGGTCAGATGGGATTGAATCGGTTTTTATGTATTTGTAAGTATAAATTAAGACAAATAAGATATTGAAATTATGTTTATTCAGAAATGCCATTCAGCTAATTGTCTTTTAATTTTCCAAAGTTTCACCAATGACGGATTCAAATCGGATCGAAAATATTTTTACATATTCCAAAGATATGTACGAGAAGATACTGAACCACTGATTGTTTTGAAAGGTCATTGGACTGTTGTTTGTGATTTTGTGAAATTCCATGTGTCAAATGGGGTCAAATTCATTTTATGTACATTTCAATATCTTTTATGCCAAATAAAAATAGTATTGAACCAGTTTTATTTTAAAAAGTCATTAGACTAAATTTTCTAAAAGTAATTTTATAGATTTTCAAAAGGCCCACCCCGAAGGGAGTCAAATGAGGTCATAGAGATTTTCATGTATTTTTCAATGAAATAAGGACAATATAAAACACCCACACTCCATTAATTATTTTTGGCTTAGACGGAGACCTAATGAGATAGCTAAAACAGAAAATGATACCTACTCATTAATTCAATTTATTTTATACTGATTCAAAATAGATTCTTCATACTAATGTGGCAAATAATGTATAAAACCAAGAGAAAATCTTGTGTGAAAAATTAGTTTGTCTAAATATCATTAGGTGTTAAATTAGCACCTGCTTTTTTGGAAAAAATTCTATTAAAATTATACATATAGGTAATATTAATATCGATGAATGAAGGGGGGAATGATAGAAGGAAGAAAAAAAAATCTACTTGGATTTCAAAGCACGAAGCGTTGAGAGAAAACGTCACTGATGGTAGCATTCTTTATCGATTAAGAAATAAATTATACCTACATGGATCACCATGTATACTTACCTTGATTTTGTTCAATTTATCTCGTATTTCCAAAAACTTTAATTTGAAAACATGGAAACCAGGAAATACCATTCCAAACTGACAGAACTTTCCATAGTCCTAAGCAATCAACGACCAACTCTTAATGATTAAAGAATGCCCACAAGTTTGTGATACTTGGCTAACATTTTCTGCATTTTCCAGAAGTGTTTTTGTAATTATTGCTTCATGAGTTTTTCCATTTTTCTCTCACAGCCAATTCTTTGTGAAGTGGCATATGTTATACTTGAATACTCAAAATCGGCTACAAACATGTGGATGTTCATCGAAGCACTTCATTTACGTCGCGCAGTTACAGGTAACCTAATTTTTCATAAAATACATTTTATTAAGTTGAATATCATCATCCGTCAATGTTCTCATCCACTCACCATGACTTGAAGCCTGACAATTACGTTTTCGAACTAGAAAACCCAAGATTTTTGAGGTTGAGAGAAGAAACAAAATAAAAAACGAGATGTGAGTTCTGCTGAGGCATATTCATGAAGGACTGATGTGTAAAAATAAAATAGTGTGGTTATGTGTGTGCACAATCTGTTATGCACCCACACAATCACACAGCTACATGTTATATAACACACACAGGAGAGTTACAATTATAAAAGTTAAGCTACTAAAATCTGATGATCGTAATTCTCATTTAGCCTCTACTATAGACTCTAAGCAGTAAGATGTTTACACATCAAAAATTAGCTAAAATGAAGAACATCCGAGAATGAGGCAGTATGAAGTGAATGAAAAAGCATCATAATAACCATTGTCAGAGTGAGCTATTGTATTTTCGTTGGAAAAGCATAATTTCTTTCCAAATACTCTCACCAAATATTATGTCTATCGCCAATAACATCATCGGATTTGAAAAGTACACAAAATGAAATGAAAAAAAAGAAAAAAAAAGAAACATGTTTCTAGAATACTACAAAAATTCTTGTATTTGTGATGTCATTTCCTTGGAAATAAAGTTTATTGTATTTTTTTTCATAAGGTAGACTGTAGTTTCTCACTGAATAGTTTATAAATGAACTGTAGGGATGACAAAACTGTAGACAGTACAATAAGAAATTCTATATTACGCTATTCTCTTCGCTATGCTTCGCACTCCAGCTAAGTTAATGCTTCCAATACAGACCCGAACTTGAAAACAAACACAACCATGTAAATGTAAATATATAATTTAGATACGCTATTATACAATCAGTCATTGTCTCTAATCATATTCAGTGTGTATAGGTACTCATGTAAACCCAAAAATCAGTTTCAACTTTATAAAACACTAAATTAACATAGATTTTCTGCTCATGTGCAGTTTCACCCCCTTTTTTAGGTCTACGTACGTTTATTTTTTATTTACATACAAATACTAAAATAATATATAAACTATAATGTTATCCTATACGTACTCTTCACTTAAACTGTTTTAATTCATTTATTTGTATTTCTGTTTAGTTACAGCAACAAAAATGTCATTTAAGAAACAATACCTTTTGTTGGGCTGGGGCCTGCCATTCGTATTTGTCATAATGTGGGCAACTTTAATGCTGTTACAACCACGTAGCCACTGCTGGTTCGGTTATAACTATCAATGGTTATTTTGGGTGCTGAAACTGCCTCGGATCAGCGCTTTGGTGGTAATGTTTTGATTTGTTTTGTGTTACCTGATTGGAGCTTTTTTTCAACTAATCAGATACTTTGATAATAAATGATTTTTTTGTACAGGCGAACACACTTTATTTGTGCCAAATTCTTAAAGTAGGTTTTATAAAGTTGCGGCGAGATAAATTGACAGAGATTCAAATATATTGGTACGTATATAAGTTTACGTTCATTTTGTTTCAAAATTCTCGAAACTTATAAGACAAATGCTCGAGTAGGTGTAACTTCGAGACGAGAGAGTGAAAATCATCTCCTCCATCAACCCTACGGAAAAAAAATACTACCATTGTTTCAGTTTTTCTTGCAAAATTAATTGAAAGAAACATATCTCATAAAGATGTTTCACGTAAAACAAAATTCTTTCTTGTAATGATGATGCTATAGGTATTCTTAAATCATAATTTTATTTCAATATTTGTAGTTCCTATGTCTGTTTCATTCTTTCCACCACAAACAAAACAGTGTCAAAAATAAATTTTGATACACGGGAAGTATTTTTAGATTAGCTGATGTGTGACAACTGTAATATAAAAATATATATTTAATGATATTTTCATGTCATTTCTAATTCTCCTAAAATTATTTTGCACTTATTTCTATATTCCACAAATTCATTTCAATTTTATTTTTGTACATTTTCCTTCATGTACTGTCAGATTATCCATTCAAGTTTTGACTTATCTTGTGACATCACCATTTACTAAAACAAACTTTTCATGTACAACTCATGATAATGTCATTATTCCCTGAACATATTTTCTTTATCTGCAATTATTATATACCTCTTAATTTCATACATACACACACTTTTTATCTCCAATTCCTGTTCTCACTGGCCAAATCATTAGATATGATGTATATTTATTGTAACCCATTACGAATAACCCGCATGATACAATACCTATGCAAAATCACTCAAACTAACTTTTTTAACTCTAAGTCTAATCTGTTCTGTATAGCATATTCATTCCACTACTTTCACTCATAAACTCAACAACACTTTGTATTTCAATTAAATATGAACCATTATAAAAGTTCAACAGTGTCGTGTTCTGTTTTTATAACAACTATGCCATTACAATATATCACAAAAAAGTATCGTAAGAAGGCCATGACAAAAAATGTAGTTAATATAAAAGTGCAATAAAAAAAAAAAAAAAGTCACATAACTCTTTACCCTATTAAATGTCCAAATGAACTTATACATGTAGAAGGGCTCTACCTCTCTGAAACAATTCAAAATGAGTTATTTTACTGGCTATGGTATTATACAAACTCTCATACCACAACTTATCAAGACAGTACTTTTATATAATGAAGTTTCGCTCTCATGAACCGCCACCAAGTATTGGACTTTGTGACATCTGGGAACATTAATATCACAAGTGAGGTGAAATATATTAGGACCAAGAGAAATATAGGACAGTTGAGAAAGAACAAAAATTGGTAAAAAGTCTCCCTAATAAAAACGAAGAGCATCTCACATGTAAGGAGGATAAATATATAATATATGGTCATGGTACAATCACACAAACTCTCTAATGAAGAAAATACTTATTCCACTTAAATATACCCTATAACAGGTTCATCGCGAGGCACTAGACAAAATCCCTACTCTACGTTACATAAATCAATCGTAATATAATTACCCTAGCCCGATAGGAAAAATAAGAACTTTGGTGAATCGATATCTCCGTTTATTACAAGTTGACTTCATATTTCACAATGTAGCATGACTCCAGAAGGATGACACCAACCCAATCCAAACTCAATGAATTAGTAAATGAACAGCAAGAGACATCCATCAGAAGACATACTCTGAAATTACGAACAAACCAAAAAGGATTGTATTCCCACAATGAACTCTGTAGGTTTCCTGCTGGCCTGGGGATTTGAACCATCGACTGACAGGAATACCTACCTCGATCATCACCATCACCAAAATAAGGCTACTGTATACACTCGGACATTGTGCCGGGTGATGGTGATGAGAATACTCCGCCAATATGTGTCGCCACACTATTCCCCCCAGTACAGCAGTGCGCAGTACAAGTCAAAGGAGGTGGATCTACTAATGGAAGGGTAGGTGCTTGTAAGAGAGCGGTGGATTCCCTATTCCAATACATCCGTGCATTGCACCTGTGTAGACTACTGCTTCACTGCTAGTGGGCTCAACGCTATCACATTGTGAGGTGGAGAGCTGGTGAACTAGCAGGTTGATGTATTGAGAATAAAAGGAAGGAAGTACTTGGGAAAAACCTTATCTGGATTGAGTTTCTGTAACTTAGTTTAATCATCATGGAAAATATATTAATAAGATGGAGTGAGGAACATAAAAGATATAAATGTAGGTTAGATGCCAAATTATCTGGAGAGTACAAGTTACGATAAGACCTAGAGAAACAGCAGAATATAATATATATCTGGAAAAAACACCGAGTAAAAAAAGATATAGTTCAAGTTGAAAGAAATATCACGTCCATTTTTATTATATTTTTCTCAGTTTCATACGCCTTAACTTTCATATCATTTCTATATCTCCTATAATAATTTTGTAATTAGTTCCATATTCCATAAATCATTTCAATTATACTTTTGAATGTTTATTCCTTCATGAATTACTTATCATCCGTTCAAGTTTTCACTGGTACTGATAATATGATTATTATAGGAAATTGGTGTACGGAATGTATTCAAAATTGTTTAAGTAAAGTGATAAATAAAGGATATACAATATTATTGCATGAAAATAATTCGGAGATGATGTGAAATTAACATTCGGCTACATTTCTTAAATAATTTTTCTGTTTCCTCAGGAAAACAGCCAAATCAATGATAATGCTTTTACCACTATTTGGCATCACTAATTACGTATCATATGCAGAGCCAAATTTTGACGGACCCATATGGTATTTCACCAGTTACTGCTTTACCACTTATTTCTTGAGCTCGTTTCAGGGCACGTTCATTAGTTTGATATATTGTCTTCTAAATCACGAGGTAAGCGTTCCAAAAATCTTTATCATCAAATCAATAATTTCGACCCTAGTCACAATCATCTATTATAAAATCGATAAATTAATATGATTTTGATAAATATTGCAAATCGATTCCCAGGTGAAGGCGACCCTTACGAAGTTAAACCTGAGTTTCATATCGTCGAGTTGCAGCCTGTCACTTGAGATGAAATCGCAAAAACAAAGTACAGGTCTTATATCAATTGAAAATTTGGAATAAAATGTATCCACGTTAAAAGCATGAAGAAATATTAAAAAAACAAGAAAAAAAAAAAGATTCTCATCATTTTAATTCTACTTCACCACACAATGGTATTGCGCCACATGCTATCTGTGTTTTATTATTATCTGCCATCAAAAGTAGTTAATTTTTTTTTTATATTATTTTATTATTTTGTACCAGACATATCTACTTGGATAACGAATATGGTCCGTTTTGTAAGAGTCGAATAACAATTATTCAATGTGACAGTACGAAAATTTTATTTTTAGGCATAGCCTAATTATGTAAACGCAGTATTTTAATTGAAAACAACGCCCGCAATGGCTATATTATTGAAAATAATATTTTCTACTATGTCAAATCGGAGCTTTCTTCGATTTTTTTTCACTACTTTTTTTTTTCTTTCGATGATCGTAATTCGTATAATTATGTTTTTTTTTTATAATGAAGTTCTTTTTTAATTCTTTTATTCGATGTTTAATGAATAAAAAATAAATGTTTATCGATTGATGCGTAGCCTAAATTTTTTCATCAATAATCACTCCAGAAAACTATTAAAAACAATATTCATTAGAGACTTTTATCATGTTATCTGAAAAAGTCAATTAAATAAATAGAATTAAAGTTATAGATGTTGGAAACGTTTCCAAAGAAAAACAAAAAAGATTGAAAAACTAGTGAACTGCCAGCATTGTAAGAAAAGTAAGTTTTCAAACAAGCAGTTGAAATCATCAAAGATCATAGGTATAATAATTTTGTCCGTCTCAACAAATAATTATTGGTAGTATTAATTCACCTATTGATTCTTCCAATCGACCCAAAGAATAAAGCATAACCGTAGAGCCAATTAATACGAAATTTGTTAGAATGATAAAATAGTGAAGAATTCATGAAGGTACCTATGTTAAAAATTTTGTGACTATTGCAAAAAATTTAGTATTATTGAGATATTATATGACCAAATATTAACATGAACAGATATACCCGCAACCGATCTGCACCAAAATTAATAGGTTTAGTTTTTGTTCATATGCGAATATTACTGTGATATTTTGAGATCAACTTATTGCCTAAATATTACACATTTTAGAGCTGGTATAGTGTCAAACATACAACATAATCAGACCTACCAAAATATACTATATGTCTAATTTATACAAAAATCAATAGAGCTGATTCTAATCCAAATCCAAACATATGTACCAGATTTTGTAACTATCGGGCATAATTTGTGACATATTATGAAACAGGACCTTCAGAAAAAAAAACAAAAAACCTATAATAACATAAATAAAAAATAAATTCTATGAATGAATGTAGACCCTTCTGATTGAGAAGCATTTGAAATCATTCATTAAAAATAATAAAATTTTAAGACCAAGTAGAGGCCAGTTGCGTTTAAAACTGATTAATATTATAGGGTAAGTAACCATAGGAGGCCATTAGTACATGCCTTAACTGTAACATAAATTCATATTGCCTAAATTAAAAAATGTATTGTTCTTGAGATAATCCAAGATTTAGACCATGGAGTAATTTTATAAATCAAGAAATATTAAAATATAACGGTTGATTTAACGTTTACATTCTAGACTTTAATAAGGGAGGTGATAAAAACCAATCTAAAATGACATGGTGATTTTTCTGTAGTAATATATTTTTTCTAATTCCCTCTATCGCTGGTAAATAACAAGAAAAACAGTGAAGGAGTAATCTATCATCCAAATTACTCCTCCTGGATACTCCAAATTGTTTCCCAAAACAAATAATGTTGTTTAGTGTTATCATTATAGGAATATATTTCGTTCTTTCATACTAAAATCATAGTACCAGAAATATTTTTCAGAATTTTGAATTTTTTTCTTCCTTTTTCTCAATTTTTATGAAGTTTCTCGGACGATTTTATTGAAATTTGATATACCTACAAACTATTTGAGATATGATAAAACGATTATCATTTAAAAACAAAGGTGTTGCAAAATTTAATCCTCTTTACAGACCTAAATTTTTAAGCTAAAAACACCAGTAAAATGAATTTCAAAGGTCTTCAAAAGTACAATTGTAATCATCAATAATTTTTTTAGGACAGAACTCGTCTTACTATATCACAAAAATTTTAAAATTGCTTTCAAAGTTAATTCATTTTTCTGATACCTGCACTAGAACATAGTACCTTCAAAAGTACTTCTTCTATGAAAATCAAGCAGCCAGACTTACTTCCAAACAAATATTTCAATTTATATTGCAAAGTCAGCGAAGCTAAGAACCTAACCACAGACAACATATCAAGAATCAAACAAGCCGTGTTTCAAAAGAAAGTAAACTTGACTGCACTGTGCTACTTTTAAATTTCATCAATATTTCTACAACACTCTGAGGTTTATTTATTCAAAGTAGACCAGGAAAACAAAATCAGTCAGAATACAAAAATACATACCTACACACATGTTACAAAAAATTATTAATACTATCATAAACATCATTAAAATAAGGATAAATAAATTAGCTGATGTCTTCAAAATACAATGTATGTAGAATAATTAATGATGTAACTTGAAAACAATTTGTGTGATGACACATAATCCAAGAACAAGATGTTTTTCCAAACAGTAAATACGAAAGTGTAAAGTTCTTAATTTGCTAAGTAGATAATTATAAGAAATTTTTAACAGCGGATTTTTCATGACTTTCTTTATCTGCCTTGGATAGAAAACTGCAGTAAATTTCCTCTTTCTTCTGAAATACAAAAACCCATTATGTTAGAATAAGTATGACGGTCAATGAAATAAACTTGTGATGTGAACATGAAGATTTATTGAACATGTATTAAAAAGACGATTTATCAAAAAAATTTGGAGAAAAAGTTCATTCGTACTCAAGTGAAATGAGCTGGACATGCTGTAGAACTACGTTCATGAATGACAACAGTTCGATGCAAGTTGGGAGAAAGTAATTTGCCGTATGACAGTTAAGCACCCGCATCAACTGAAAACTAATAATAATGCAGTTCCGCACAGCAGAGCTCATCAATGAAGTGCAGCTCCGCACGGAAGTATTTTATCTTACTCCCTCTGTCTCATGCGTGCTATTTGCACCAATGAAAAACGTGTAGATTTTCTAATTTTTTGAAAAATTTATGTGAAAGCTTTTTACTAACTATAAAATTTTCTATATGATTGACCTTTTAACGAGAAAATCACAAAAACAACAGTGAAGTATGGTTTAAAACGTTTTAGACGTCTTAGGAACCTGAGGAGGTAGTATCAACTTGAAAGGTGGCGAATATTCGATTTTATATAGTTCGCCCCTTAATGCAATAAATCATTGCATAGAAATATATTATCTTCATGTTTTTCTGAGAAAAAGGGGGTGGTAATTTGGTGGACCAAAACGTTCGCTACCAAAAAATACGCCACATTACCTATTGTTAAGAAAGAAGTCCGTGGAATTATCTATGATTATACTTTTATTAAATATGAATGTGCTCACTGGTATGAGGTAAAGGGGCTCGGCCCCCTCGACGACAGTCGCCGCCCCAAAGGGAAGGCAAATTATTCGTCTACATGACGTAAAACACACTAAATACGTTCGATCGTAATTACCTGCAAGTACATCCAGGTAATGTACGAGTACTGAATCGTGACATCACAAAACAATGTCACAATCCGTACAGGAACCGGCCAGCCATCTCTTATCATGATAGGGGATGATGCGACCTGGCGGCCCTCACAGGCGTATGTATATTCTTACATACGTGTCTTAGTGTGCGTGTAAATAAGCCGTATATAAACCACCCGAATCGGCTCTAAAATCGCCAGTGTTTGGTCTGGTTCTGGCTTACCCGTACTTATGTACGAAGTGGCTGAACACGCTTAAATTCTGTAGAATTTCCTTCTGGTGAGAATATCTCTCACGACAAGGTATTCCACAGTGGTGACCCCGATGTGATTTTTTGGCTACGTCGTGAGGTGTCTTGAGGCGCGTTGCGCTTTTTCAAAAATTCATTAAATATGAATTTGAGTTTTTTGTGAGAAAATTTTCCTTGAGTTATGCAACAAAAAATGTACGTATCTACCCCCATGTTCAGTGTCTGCCGTAGGATTTCCTTAAGGGGCTTTGTGTTTTGCTACCTAAGTGTAAATTAAAATTTTTGGTTTATTTCACGTGCTCTCCGAAAGTCACATTTTATTATTTTTGTAAAAGATTTCCTTCACAGATATGGACCACCCTGTTCAAAAGACAATTCATTTTAAAAGGTTTGAAAATGAAAATTGAACAAGCTAATTTGAAATTAAATGTTTTATGCACAAGGTTTTTCAAAAAATAAATGCAATAATTGTTGAATTTCAGAGGCACACCTGGTGTGGTTGCATTATTCATAATTAAAAATAATACACGAGATAACTTGATACTAATTTTGATTTTTTTTTATGGTCAGAGGGGGTTGAATCTCTAAACTCCCCTGTGGCTAGCTCTGCCCAAGTTGTTCCATAAAACCAAGATTAATAAGTAGATCTCCTCATTACTGATCAATATACTCACTTGGGAAGTCTTGTTTGAAAAAAAAAACCTTTCGCCCGGAACTGTTACATAACCTAGGAAATATCTGCATGGAACTGCAAGTTAGGAAAAAACATTTGGTACCCAACTGTCAAGTTTTTTACTACTTTGGGTTAAACTGTGCTACAGCCCCTAAAACATGTTTATTGTCATTTATCTTTGACTACAAAGCTCTGGACCAATAAAAAATGAAGATTTCTGGTTAGAAATGACAGTGCTGAGATAAGCAATCACGGAATACAATTTGGAGAAAAAAAAATGAAAGTAAAACATGCCAGCATGACAGAAAAACAAGAACGAGATGACATTTGGCATTGTGAAATGTACAAGCTGCCTGTTTACTTTTTCCTATCGTATCTTGACTATATAAAATATATCTGTCTTAAGTAGCTTCATTGATCCTGTACTCTATAGTCAAATAAATTTTTATAAACAATAAAAAGATACTGTAGTAACAGAAAACATGCAAAAGTTCGAGGTAATTTTATTAATTTAGCATCAATGTTTTGCTTGAAAAAAAAAAAAAAAATAAATGGAATATGAAAGCCCAAAGGTGACTTGAACACCGAATGTGAGGAACAGTTTTGGAATCTCGAAAGTTAATTTACCAAAAATTATAAATCAGGCTTAGTGCCTCTAGATATGTATAATAGTGCTCCTATCATGGATCTATATTCCCTATCATCTGTGCCATTTGTTTTACTCAATTTTAGGCCTGTCTCGATAGGCATTTTGGATGTATTGGAATCACAGAGTTTAAATTTCTGGAGAATGGTTTTAATTTGTTGTTTTTCTGTGATTCTCTGTTACACTCAGTTTTGGAACCTACAAAATGTGTAGGATTATTTATCACTTTCATAGTGAAACGAGTTTGAAAATTATTTGTGGTTTCTTGTATCCATTAAGGATGATAGGTTCAAGGAGGATGTCGTCTACGTAAATTAACATAAAGACTAATCCATCCGATTTATCTTTACAGACATATACACATCTGTCAATTTTGGA
This sequence comes from Ericerus pela, assembly GCA_011428145.1. NCBI lineage: Eukaryota > Metazoa > Arthropoda > Insecta > Hemiptera > Coccidae > Ericerus > Ericerus pela. The sequence goes on from WOFM01001278.1 coordinate 35,192, forward strand.
TTCTGAAAAATTGGAGTTTGAAAGGTGAGTATTCAGTAACTTTATCCAATTTTTACTTGATGTTTTTAAACTGTAAATGAATTTTTCTAATTTTAAAAGTTTTGTTTTTTCAACATTGCAAACTTGTGGGATGTTTAAATAAATGTCATTCCTGATTTTAGAGTTCAAGTATGCAGTCTTGACAATATGTTGTACTAACTGAAGATTCAGCATGTTAATAATGAACAGAAGCCATCGAATTAACTATAACTGAACAACAGATGCATAAGTTTCAGTCATAGTTTATTCAGATCTATCCATGAATCCTTTTACAACTATTTGGGTCTAAATGCTCCTGTTTATTCTTCTTTGCTTTAATGGCAGTTTGCTGCCTCTGTTCAATAGGAACATGTTTGTATGCAATTGCGTCAAAAACATGAAAATGGGAGATATCGGGTTTAGTTCCATACAATTTTTTATAGGGGGTAATATTTCCTAGATTGAAATGGGTGGGACTTCGATTGATTATATGTGTGGCAGCTAAAACTATTGTAGACCAAAGTCTAAAATCTATTTTGGCTTCATAAAAAATTGCCCTAACTCTGTCTAAAAGGGTTCTATTTTGCCTTGCAGCTGTAGCATTTAATTTAGAGGTATATGCCTCACCATCATCAAGAACAATTCTCTTTTTGGAGCAGAATTGTGTCGTTTTTGAGTCGGAGTGTTATTGAGCTTGTTCTGTTCTCAGGACAATATTGGATCATTAGGGAATTTGACATGAAAGGATAAAGAGTATTCTTTAAACTTATCAAAGGCTTGGGATTTTTTATGTATTGGAAATGCAAATATGTATTTTGAATAATGATCGATAAAAGTGATGATGAATTTTTCTCCATAGTATGCATCTTGGAATGGTCCCATGATGTCCGATGAGATTACTTCCATTCTGCTGGTTGTTTGTGTTCTCACTCCATTGTGACCAAATTTAGTGGATTTTTCCTTAATTCATATCTCGCACATGGCAAAATCATCATCCTTAAAAACAAGATTTAGGGATTACCTATTACTACTTTTGATATGACCTTTAGACTTCTGCCACTGAGGTGTCCTACATGTCTATGCTAAATGGTGTCAGTTTTATTTATATTTTTCTTATGCTTTCTGTTTATGATGACACCTTCACTTTCTAATTTGTCTTTTGATTTAAATATAAACCTCCCGATTGGCTGTGTTCACTACAGAATCTTGTAAATTTTGATCAGGGTCAATGTTTTCTGGCATACTTTGTGGATCATCAGTATTATCCTCTTCCACTGGTTCAAAATTTTGATTATGATCATCTAAATGATCATCCTGAACTAGGTTAGGCTGAGAAACAGGCATGCATATGAACTCCTGATAGACTTTCTCTTGTTCTATGATTTCATAATTAATGTAATACATTGAAACCTTTCTTTGGAGCAGTTATAGTGATCTCACCTGTTTGTTTATTGATGAAATCTGCATGATCTGTGTCTGTAATTATCTTGAATACACCTGATTCCATAATTCTCGCACCAGACCAGATGTCTATGCTTAAATCAAGATTATAGTATACTTCCTTGAGGTGTATTGTGGAGAATTCTGCCTTAGAATTACAGATATTTACGTATGTAGATCTGACATGTGTAGGATTTACAAAGACTCCTTTTTTGGCACAAAATTCTTTTTGAGTATTGTCAATTATGTGTACGTTGCAGTTTTGAAATATCATTGACTATGTGGTCGTCAGTTCCATTATCAAGTTACATTGTGTGGAGTTGGTTCATATTATTTTTTATTTTTGATACTATTGGGGGGTTGGGCCATTGGAATTCATCATCGAGGTTATTAAAACTCAAGTGATTTAAATTGGAGTAGAGTACCATGGCATATTTAACACAAAAGTTAGATTTATCTTGGGGCTTATTTTGAGTGTTTGTGTTAGTTGAGTTTTGGCTTTTTGATCTACTATTGTTTTGGTTGGGGGGTTATGGAGTGTTAGTTTGATTAAACTTTTGATTAGGGCATGTTCTAGACATGTGTCATTTTTTATTGCATCTAAAACAAGTAACATCAGTTAAGTCTACTTTATCTTTTGGGGGATAAGTATTTGAGGAATCCATTTTATTTTTGTGATTGTTCAGATAACTGGTGTTTTTATAATTGGAATGGGGATTATTAGTATTAGAATTATTGTTTCGATAATTTCAAAAATTTCTATTTGTTATTCATAGGTTTGTAAGTAGACTTGGGCTGATTAAACCCTGGGAATGTTTTATTATAATATTCAATGCGATCACATTTTTTGAGGATCATTTTTGTTAAGCGGGGTGTAGTTGTTTTTCATGTTCTATCTGACATAATTCAGAGAAAACAGTATCAAATTTTTAAGGGAGAGACATCATAAGTTGGTGTCGGTACATTATTTATTGTTCAATCACTAGTTGGTAACACTGTATCGTCATTCCCCAGTTCCTATTCAGTTGCGTCATCTATCTGTTCAGTTCGTGAGTTGTGTCTGTTCATGTGATTATCTCTCTCTTCATTAAACTCATTTATTAGTGCGGTATTTGTGTTTTTCTCTTTTATTTATTCTCCGGTGATATAATTAATAATCGTCTACTTCATACTTCAACGGACTCCAAGCCCCCAGAGTCCAACATAGTGGAGGCGCCGGGTACCTCGCAAGAATTTGGATTCATCTGTTCCAGAGGTAAAAACGTGATGGTACTCGAATTCAGTAAGTATGGTGTAGGCGTAAAAAGAAGATGGGTATGTTAAATTAATTTACTTATTAATGGTGTTCGTAATTTGAAATAGTGGTGTGATATTTAATTAAGTGGTGACATGATAGTTAATTAAGTGGCGTGATAATAAGGCTGTTGACAGCAAGGTGTGAGGCGCGTAATATTTCTATGGTGTGGTGTGTAATTTTATTGTATGGCGTGTAAGTTGTTCATTGTGTAGTGTGAAATTTTATTGTATGATGCGTAATTTTAATTGTGTGGTGCATAATTTTTTTTAATTGGTGATATGTGGCGTAAATTTTTATTGAATAACAGGTGACAAAATAACAGGCGTAAATCAGAAAGTGTACGCTATAATTGATCGATCTTTTTATTTGTTATTTAAATGGAGAAATTTCTAGGTGAATGGAGATGAACGGAGATGGCGTAAAGTCTAGTCAATTTATTTATTTAAGTCGTCAGTCTTTATTTGAAACTGGGAAAATGAAGAGGTAATGGCGATCTTTTTAATTTGGAGTATAAAAAAAAACAGGTGTATAACAATGGTTAAAGGGTGAGATGATATGTATATGTATTTATTAGAAGAGGTGAGCGGAGAATTGGCGGTAAACTGGTGTAAAAACCCTTCAGTTAAAATGGCGATTATTTTTTGTCTCACTCTATTCAAAGTAGCCAAACGGAGAAGAAGGAAGGTTGAAAGAGGAGAATAAAAAGACATATATATAATTGTGCGGCGTGATACTGGTTGTCGTCAGTATACACGCACACACAAGTATAAAAAATGGAGAAACTTATTATTGTAGTGGTGCAAAACGAATAGTTGGTGGCCGGTGAAACATATGTGTATTTTATTTTAGTTGTGTGTTAGTATTAGTGAGGTGGTTGACGGAGAAGACAGAAACGTAATAGTAGATGGCAACAAGGTGAATTGCATAGATAGGAGAATGGGAATTATACGTACACAAACACACACAAATACATACATAGGAGTTTATCTGGTGAAACGTATATTGTGTGTCAATGAATAAGATAGTTCCGTTCATTGTTGGATATAGGCAACATACATGAACGTAATAATGTGGAAATTTTTATTGCCCCTTGATGAATAAATATATATATAGAAAATGGTGTATGAGTAATTATGGGAAACGGAGTAAAACTTAAACAAAAGAAATGGAGATGGCCAATCAGAAGCTAGGATTGTGATCGAACTATTTTCTCAATGATTTTTATTGGTGATCTATTGTTTGGAAGTATTTGATGACACATATATTGCTATATTGGGGATTGCTCATTTCATGGCTCATATTTTGCGCAATTAGTCAGTCACTGTCAGTTCTTGGTTCGGCGAACATCGTATTTTTGTCTTGATAATTGCATTCAGTCGGCGTTAGTGTATCTTTTATTATCATTAATGAGCTTTAATGCAAAAACCTTCATACTTTTCTTTATTTGTCGTCATTTATTTCGAATCTTTCTCTCGTACTTTCTGCCGTGGATTATTTATTTCGTGTATTTTATCAACTTTTTCGTATTTCTTTTCGTCTTTTTCCTGTCTTCCATATATTTCGTCGTCAGTTTAGAAGATTTTATATTGAACTTAGGTAGTATTCAGCAGATTGGTAAGTCAGTAAATAGTTTTTCTTACTTTCTTTGGAATTTTGTCATGATAGACAATGATGTTTTTAAGGTTTGGTTCACTTTTATTAATTATTATTTGAGCAAATAGTTTCGATCACGACTTCCGCTTCGATATCGATATGTATAATTATATAAGAAGAAATTTAAAAAGGATTTAAGAAAAAGGAATAAGTAAAAAGACTGGTGAAAAAGGATAATATAAACAATAATAATGGAGTGAACGGAGAATAATTTTTACGAATATTCGTGTATAATTAAATATATATATATATATATATGAATAATTTAATAATATTTTTTTGAAGGGGCGAAATAATAATATTTTTTTATGTGCCTTAATAGGAAGCGATATAGGTGATTTTTCTAAAACTCGAGTATAAATAAAATATCGATACCTAGGGGACTGTCGTTATCGAAATTATTGGTTCCATTTTATCTGATTTAATCGGTTGCTCTTTTATGACAGAGACAAATGGTGATGCGTAATTTGGTCTCCCCGATAAAATTGATAAACGGCGAAACGGAGAATAAATTTATTTATTTATTTATTTATTTATACCTATGTAATGGTACGGATCGAGTACTTAAGTACCATTACGGCTCATATAAACGGAGTAGTGTGAAGGATTTTAAATATTTTTTAGGCGATTTTATAAATATACTAGAAGGAAAGTCTTTTTAAGTACTCGATCCACATGATCTTTGGTTGTGGGTTGGCTGTATGGAAGGACATTGCATTTGCGGATGGAAGTACAGTCGACTAACTGCCTTTGAAGGGTACATGTGTGTTCCATGTATCTAAAGGAGGTGGTGTTTCGGGCGAAGTTCGTGACCCACAGTTCAGAAGCAAGAGTCGTGCTCCTTTTTCTTTTTATTATTGACCTGGCGTTGATTCACCCGACTAGAGCCTACCAGATTTATTATTTCTATAGGACCAAACTTTATCACAAATATTATATATCTATTTATTTTCCAATATATTTTTCCTTTCCTTTATTTAAATATTTAATCATTTGTATATTTTACCTAGTAAAATGGCAAATGGTAGAAAGCCTAAAACTAAATCCGGGGAAAAATTGGGCACGCGAAGCCACAATCAAAGCTGTGGTCAAAATTCAAGCAACCGTAATGTTCACGGAAATAATAATAATAATAGCGAATCTGATCGTGACGAGCCCTACATGTCTGAGAATGATATCGAAAATATTTCGATAGGTGAGGATATGGAGGTTGATGTAGAGGTGGACTTAGAAACTGAAAAACGTCTATTAGAGAATAAAAATAAAGGAACCACGGGTGAGATCTTATGATTCTTTCGAGGTCGCAATATATATATATATTTTTCACAAATAATTTACTGAACGGAGGGAGTAATAATGTGACGTCACATTAATTAATGCGGTAACATGTATAATTATTCCTTCTAGTCAAAACAAAGGCGCAATTGAAAGAGGCACCAGTGCGTAGACCAAAAGCTTCCACCGCAAATAAAGGGGAGACTCCTCGGAAGAAGCTTGAACAGTCTGTTAAGGCCAAGACCACAGTATCTAAAACTATTCCTAAACCTATCGCAAAACCTATACCTACTTCCCAATATAGAATCCCAAAAATATCTAAGCAAATGGTGAGCAAGGCAACCAAACAGGCGCTGGCTGCCAAACCTACGAATGAGGAAGACATTCAGTCTACCTCAAAAGAGGCAAATGTTAGGAGTATTGCTGTGGAACTTGCAAAGGCGTTTCAGCAATCCATAAGACAGGAACAGGCGAGGGAAGCTAGGTTGAGAAATCCTGTTTTAATTCAGGAAATGCAAGATAGGATAGTGTTTTTAGAGAATACGTTGGCAGAAATTACTGAGTCGGTGAGTTATCCTGACCCTAATTTAATTAATCCTGGCGAAAATATTAATATTAATAATAGTGTGAATAATTTAGGTGAATTAATAAACGGCGAGAATAATGATAATAATATTAACATTTCTAATAATAATAATGAAAACGGAGATAATAAAAATAATAATGATAAAAATGAACAGGAGGATGATAGTTGTAAGACTCTTTTGAAAATCTTAATTGATGTTCTTAAGGGTAAATCGAGTGGCGAAAGTGAAAAGAAAACGGAGGCGTTATTTAATAAAGACAATACAAAAAGGGAATATAAACTTACTCGAAATATTCGATATGATTTATGGTTTGATTACCTGAAATCAGAACTGATTTCTAAGGATTTATTTAATTTAATAGAAAATAGAACAGGTGATGAAAATAGATATACTGAACAGGAGAAAGAAATTAGGTTAAATTTAATTAGAGATATAATCATAAATCATATCGATGACAACTATCATAAATTAATCGTCAACGTTAAGGATCCGATAGAAATTTTAAAAGTTTTAAAAGAGTTTAAGCGATGTGAGATGCATAGGGCGTCAGAGGAACTTCGCAAAGAATTAGCTCTTTTAAAATATAATCCTTCTAAGGAAAAGCCTTATCAGTTTTTACAACGTTTTGACGAATTAATTAAGTCTTATGAAAATAATGAGGATAATGATGAATTAACGGAGAAAGAAAAACGGAGTTATGTTTATATGGCAGTGGCTAAAAGTTCTAATATGATAGAAACTATAAATTTTATTTCCAAATGAACCAATAATGTAGGCCTATCCATTGAAGAACTCAAATGTTTAATCCTACAGGCTGAGGCGAATAGACAGATGGAACGGCGAAACGAAGGTTCGAATAGGGACTTGGCAGGACCAATGAGAGGCAATGTCATTTTTACTAGACAATCACATGCGCGAACTGGTGTTACAAACAACAGTAGAATTAGTCCAGGTGTTAGATGCTTCAATTGCCAGTGTTATGGTCATTTGAACAACACTTGTTCTAACCCAACAGTTGAAGGCCGAATGTGCTTCAACTGTGGAATTGTTACATCAACGCACAATGCCACTTCTTGTCCTAAGTTAGGAAAGATGAGACCTGTTATAGTCTCACGAAATGATAGGTACAGACGTATGTTTTATAATAGTCGTAGGCCTAATAGGTACATGTCTTATCAAGGGCGTAGCTCGTATTGTGGGATTGCACCACCTAGGGGTGGATTTGTTAATCCACAACCTAAGTTACCAACTGGAGGAGTAGCTAAGCCTTTTAGAGGAGCACCCTCAAACAGGCGTGGAAGGGGTGGCAAAAACAAACCCGTGGATAGAAAGGTGAAGGACAATAAAATTACTGATGATCAAACTGCGGCTAAATATGCGTTGGTCGAAGTTGATAATTTTAAGGCTGAACCCGAGAAAAATGATTCGACTTTAGATAATATTGAAGTGGATGTTCAATTTGACATCCCTCAATCATCTGGTATTTCGCAACACACGTATGTGACCTCTGATTGGGAGGAATGCCTCAATATTCCTTTCCCTCCTAGCCCCTCACCTTATTCGACCATTCAAAACTTGGAGCAATCTTCAGCTTTGATGGTCACTTCTGAGGAGGAAACCCTGTTGGATCTGGATGACGCTGATAATTCGACGTCGTCTCAGAATAATCCTTCAGGTAAACCTGTGTATAAAGTATCGTTTTTGTCGGATAGTGGGGCAACTCAACACATTATTTCCAGTCCTGTCCCACTTGTTAATAAAAAACCCCATAATGAAAAGGTACTTAGTGCCCATGTAGACTCGACGTTGTCCTGTGAGTTAACTGGTGACTTACTTACTCGAGATTTACTTGGTAATAAAGTCAGGTTTAATAATGTTAGGTGTTGTCCTCAGTTGTCTGAAAATTTGTTTTCAGTATGAAAATTGATACATTTAGGTTTTACTGTAATTTTAAATAATCAAAACATTCGAGTGGTAAACAGTGATCAAACGGTGACCTATTTTTCTGGAGATTATAAAAAACCATTTTGGCATATGGAACTGGTGACTGATCTTACTGATGATAGTGTGGATTATGATGACGAGACACCGGCGTTATCTTGTCATTTACGTTTAAATTCTGCTCATGTTACTGACGTCATACCCGCAAATGATTCGGAGGGAGAAGAGGAAGAAACAGGTGAGAATATAGGTAACGGAGAAAGAGAGAATTGTTTGCCGGTACAAACGTCAGATAACATTAATGAAACACATATAGGTAATAATGATAATATAAACAACAATGATAATAATAACAGTAAAACCGAACAAAATAAACCGAGGAATAATAATAATAATAATAATAAAAATAATAATAATAATAATGATAATAATGATAATAATATAGATGATAATGATAATTTAGAAAAGTCCAAAATGGAGGGAGTAAATGATAATAATAAAGGCGAAAGTATGATTGACAATGAAAACCCGGAGAATGATCGAAAGGTAATTAATATTGAGGAAATTCCCAAACCTATGATATTAGACATTACTGGAGTAAATAAGTCTATACCCTTAAAACTGCACTGGCACTACAAGTTAGGCCATGTGTCAGAAAAACATTTAAAGAAATTGGCGCAAACTAAACCGGAGTTAAAAGGAGTTAAATTTACGGGAATAATAAAAGATTGTGAAATATGTGCAGTCTCTAACCTCACAAAATTATCCTTTAATCAACCAAGGTGGAGAGCTGAGCGCCCACTACAAATGATTCATTCTGACGTAATGGGTCCTATATCACCCACCACATTTCCAGCTAAACGGAGATTTATAGTAGTATTTATTGATGACTATTCTAGGTATGCACAAGCATATACTATGACACAAAAGTCTGAAGTTGGCAAATGTTTAGAAACATTTATACGGAGCACTAGAAATCTATTAGGGAAAGATGTTAAGGTATGTTATTTGAGATCTGATCAAGGAACGGAGTTTACGGGGGGATATACGAAACAGGTGTTAGAAAAGGAAAATATCGATCTCCAATTAGCACCACCCGATACACCCCAACACAACGGTGTGGCTGAAAGGTTCAATAATACCATTCAAAGCAGAGTGAGAGCTTTAATGGCAGATTCAGGGTTACCTAAGAGCATGTTGGATTTAGCTGTTAAAGCAGCAGTTTACATGTACAATTGTACCCCACACAAATCTATAAATTATGATATACCTTTGACTAAATTTGCACCAAGTGCACCATGTCATTTTAATCAATTACTGAGATTTGGTTGTTTGGCATATTCAAAGGTCAAAAGAAAACCGGAGACTAAATTCTCAGGATGGGTATCTGTACTGTAATGTTGGATATACCCGATCTGGTTATTTATTATGGTGTCCAGAAACTAAATCCTTAATTGAGTCGAGAGATGTAAGATTTAATGAGAAACTGATGTATAGGAATAAATACAAACAACAGGAGAGAATTGAAAAAGGAGATATTAATTAGTTTAATTATTTTAGTAATAAGAATGAAATGGAGAATGAAACGAATGATAAACAGGAGGAAAGTAAAGGAGTAAAAAGGAGAAAGTCAAAGCGATTAACAGGAGAAAAGAGACAAAAGGTTGAAGCTTTTAATACTGAAGATCCTAAATGGATCGAAGCTGAAAACCTTCATGAAGTTCTGGACAAGTTTGTTTATACGGCTATGGCTGAAGTGAATGAGGACCCCAAAACATATTTGGAGGCAATTAACTCATCCGTAGCCTACAATGGAGAAAGGCCATTCAAGATGAAATTAACTCGCTCCAAGAACACGATGTATGAGTAGTGGTAACTCACCACTATCCATTTATACTTATACATAATGTGTATTTAACATCCAAAGACAACAAAGTTACCATTGACACACACCTTTCTCTCTC